>JASSUY010023209.1:0-25728 GCA_032466535.1 Forpus xanthops
ATACTTTAGTTACTAAAGTGTTCTTATCTCAACCTGTGGGAGTTGCATTCTTTTGATTCTCCTCCCCATCCACTTGGGACTGGGGAAGAAAGAGGGGGGAGTGAGTGAGCAGAACTGTTTGAGGGCCTCAAACCACAACACTTGGTCACCACAGAAATCCAATGTCATGGAAGTGGATGGTTTTATTTTGGAAATGGGTGGAAGAGGCAACTTCTGCAGCTCTAAAGAAGTACCTTCATCCTCCCCTTTCTGTCAAGTCCTCTTTTTCTCTTCTTGCTCGGCAGAATTTCTGGGAACTCTGAATGGAATAGCAGCTGATGGATTTTTTGCTTTCTTTGCACAATTTCAGTAGCCTGGAGGATAAGCAGATGTATACAAGTCATTGTATAGGCATTACTATCTTGAAGCCCAATATTCATAGTTAAGAATGAAGGTAGGAAGTAGAAATCTATATCCCAGCTTTGCCAGGTGTCCTCAGCCAGATCAGAATGTCTGTTCATACTATTTCTATGTTTGAAATAAATGAAAATAGGCAGATCTATTCAAAGAGACTATTCTGAAGCTTTATTTACTTCAAATCTTCAGGCAACAAGTGATGCATAGAGAATTTTCTTTCTGCTTTTTTCCCTTTGACTGATTTTGGGAAGAGAATTCCACACTTCTCTGTTTCGTGCTGTTCCAGACCTTGCTGATAGTAGGAAATATTTGTCCATAAACATATATGCATAGTTATCCTAACAAGAGCTGTTACTGTGATGACGGACACAGCAGTGGGATAACACAGCCAGTGGAAATCCCCTCCAACATTATAGAACATCATAGCCAAATTAGTGCTGAGATAGCTCTACTGCACTGCTGGACCCTACTGCCATGGTCTTGTTGGCTTAAAAAGAAATAGAACAAAAATCAAATTCATCTGTTCCATGGCTGTGTTGGGTAAACTTCAAAGGACAGCACAGCTTAAGCAAAGAGTATCATATCCTTTCTGTTGTTGTGGCTCTGGGGATTTTGGGTGTGAAGAGGTGCAGGCACTGATTGACAGAACATGGCTGGTAAAAGCCTCAAGCACAGGCACAGTTGTACCAGCCAAACCTGTGGATTTTGGTTGTGAGGAAAGGTGGGGCTGAAGCAGACTCCACTAGTGAAATCTCAGTTTTAGCAATACCCTCTGCATCCCTATTAGAAATGCTTCTGTCATGCAGCTATCTCAGCCAGGCACTTAGAAGACAGAGGTGGCTTTGCTCAGGCAGCTGCAGAAGAGAGCTTTTTAGTACACAAAATGTTTTGACAGAATATTGTCTATTTTCTTTCCCTTTAATTTTCCCAATCTGCTGCTGAGAAGCTGCTGCTGTAAGTCACAGCTGGGCAGGTAACCATCTGTTAATGAGTAATTCTTGTGTCTGATATTGGCATTGATCTGGTTCGCATTTTGCAATGTAACGTCATCTCCTGAGTGGGCATGCTTGAAGTTTCCTGTTATTGCTATACTGTGCTTTTAATTAGCTCCTGGAGGGAAAGAGATGAGAAACGTCTGGATGGTAAATCGTCTCTGATTACGAGGAACATTGGAGCTTCTCCTCTGGTGGTGCTCTTTAATGCTCACTGAATACGTTGGTGATCATTTATAAGGGTCAGGCACTTTGTAAACTCTTCACTCCCTGTGGTTAAGGGAGAGTATCTTGCTACATGGCATTCCCATCTACCCACAAAGACCCACAAAGACATTAATGATTAACAATGATAACAGCTCTGCTTACTTTGAAAACTAAAATACCCTAAAGTCAAGTAAATCACAGTCTCTTGCAAAAGCTCATTGCTGGTTCACTCTCCTGCCTCAGCCCAGTCTTGGAAGTTTCCCTCTGCCAGGCAAAACCTTTGTGAGAGGAGAGCAAAGATGAAAGTCTCTGCTCCTTTCACTGTTATCTTGGCTCTGACTCTGAGCAGTGACTGTGCAAGGATGGTAAGTCTGATTCTTCTGGTTTGGAGTGGTGGATCACCTACATGCTGACTGACAAGGCAGTGTTGCCTTGGGGCTGGATGAGTGAAGCTGCTGATCAGACTGAAAGGAAGAATGGAAAAGCAGGGATTTGCTAGATGAAAGCTAGCAGCAGCACTAAGTGGGGGGCCTGTAGGAGAGCCAGTCCCATGCATATCTACAATGAAAGAAAGAGCTTACATCCATACCTTGCTAGGGAGTAAAAACAGGATGGGAGGAAGGACCACAAAAATTGGAATACTTTGAAAAACCATCTCAGAAGTGTTCTTACACCGACACATACCTGCAGTAGCATGGAAGGAGAGGTGCTACCTCACCAGACTCCGCTGCTACCTGGCAACTGAACATGCCAGCTTAGGTAACCATCTCCTCCTTTCCTTTCTGTTTTCATGGCATGGCCCCCAGTGCTTCCATTGTGTGCTTTGTGTCTCTTTTTGGGAATGTCTGTGAGGCATCTGCAGCACTGCTGAGCATGGCTGTGATGGTTTGACTTTGCTAGCCTGCTTAAATGCCACCACAGCCTGGCATCCACCATGGCCCTCAAAGCAGTAATAATCTAGACCCTCAGTTGTGTGGCTTTATGATTAGCTTTATTTCACTAGTTAGGTTGAAACTAGCTCACATGTAATTAAATGATGTTATAATCCTAATTATCCCAGTGAAGAACAGAAGTATCTATCCCCTTTCATATCGCAGGCAGGAGCAGAGAAGGATATTCATAGCACCTAGGGAGAGACTGGTCCTGGCTAAAGCTGCTGCAGTCTGCTCAGTGCTGGCATAGTCAGCAAAGAGTACAAAAACTATTTCTTCTTCAGAACTGTTTAAGTCCTCCCTATACTTATTAGCAACAGATTTGTCTTACCCCTTACTTGTTATGTCCCCTATCAAGTTCTATGCTCATGGTGTGCTGCTTCTTTCACTGTCTTTGTGATATTTCTATTTTGCTATGGCTCAGCTGTCAGCACCTTTGCTGGCAGCAGCACTTTGTGTATATTACCATTTTTATTATTTCCTGTGGTTTAAAATCAGCTCAGCCCAGTGCTCCTTTCCTTGCTGATCAGCAGACCCAAACAAAGCAGGGGTTGCTTTCTTAACTAATGCCCTGGGGGTTACAGCTAAGTGGCAGGAGAAGTCAAATGCTGGGATGTAATTTGTAACTGTGAACTGGCTCCAGAATGCATGTATGTGTCCTGCAGAGAGAAACAGGAGATGTGTCCCTTGGCAGTAGAAAGAAGCAGAGCTTTGACCATTTTTGTGTTGTGCTGAGTTTTACCAGTTTAACATAGATGTTTCCAGTGTTTACCTACACTCTTTCACCAGACTGTGCTCCAGCAAAAATCACACACAAATAATGAGATTTACAGAAGCGTTGGGAGAAACACAATTTCAGGGCACCCTGGAAAGCACGCTTGTCCCTATAGGAGGGTTCCCAGAGTGAATCTGTGTCTATAATCCACATTTTCTTTTTCTCTTCATAGCACTACAAATCTGGGGCAGGAAGAGGCTCAATACATGAGTTCACTCACCCACAAGGTACAAAGTCAAATTCAATAGGTTTCATGACAGTAAGTGATCTGCCTGTCTGTATCCATGCTGTGCAAGTCAGTAGTAAGCCTGTCTTTGTTTCAACATGAATAAGGATTATGGAATGGTTATGCCAATATTCATTTCTGTCTAGAGGGGAATTTGGGGTTATTTTGGGAATCTCAGGTAATTTTTCTTCAGGTGCAGATTAATGGGAAGGTGCTGATGGGATTTAAGTTTGTCTGAGCCGGCATGGTTTATGTTCACTCATAATATGGTGTGACTGCAGATGTGCAACTCCCTTTATTTTAATCAGAGCTGCATCTGCCCTGTGACTTTAAAGCACATAAACTCTGTATGTATGGGTTCGATTTCTACAACAGCTCTTAAACTTTTGGTGAAAGAAGGTTTTGAGCCCTGTGCAATTTGACAGGTTGCATTTGTTTCGATGGCACCAAACAATCAGGCATCTTGTCTGATTAGGCTGTATGTGGGCATTGCAGACTTTCATTTTTAAAGCTTTTGTTGTCCTGACCTTTGCTGTTAAAGATTACATGAATTGAGCTGCTAGTGGTGCATTTTTACTTAGAACAATTGTAATAGCCTTTGGAATGCAATATGTCTTCTGAATGATGTATTTTCACAACTCTCCTAACTCATTATAATGAACAGTATCAGAGAAGGTAGATCTGAACATTTGCATAATTAATTCAGACAATGAACACCACGTTTGACAAGGGGATAGCAAAGGGCTCATAGTAGCTCTTTCTCATTGACAGATAAGGGGATAGTTAGGGCAGATGGAGTGATCATATTTCTAACTGATTAGGAAGAGTTTGGATAAAGGAATAGGTTAATTTTTTCCATAATGCTAATAACTGGCCTCAGCATCTCTTTGAGATGACGAATCTGGTCTCATGAGGGTTAACAGATATCTCAAAGGCGTACAGGAGATCCAGCCATCATGGAAGGGGTAAGCTCAGGACAAGGAGCAGTCATACATTGTCACTGAGAAATGGAAATGCACTGTGCTGCCAGCTCAGTTGTACGCCCCATTTCTCTCCTGCGGCAGTGGTTGGCTTCCCATTCACACTCCTGGCTCTCAAAACTGATTGCTTTTAGTTTAATGGTTAAATAAGCTCTGACAGTTTTTCATTGTCTCTTTTATCTTCAGTCTGTCTCATTCTCCAAACTCATGTTGAGGGATTTTTTTCTGCTAGACTCCCACCACCCTTCCTTAGCCTGCCATCACTGATGTCGTGAACATGAAACTTGTCCTTTTTAGACACTGGTCCTGTTGATTTCTCCCCACTTTTAAGGGATCTCTTTATCAAGGGTGGTATGATCAAAACTCTCTGTCTTTACTCAACCTTTAAACCCTTCTTTCTCCTGACTGTTCCTATTTCGGTTTGTACTGTCTGGTTCCTTAATTGTCTTAAACAGATGTTACAATGTGATATAGATCCTGAAAGGATGCTGCTTCAAAAATCAATTTGATATGCTGTTATGATACTACATAATTAGAAATGATAATTGCAATTAATGAATATAATTGGCATTTGCTGTACCAGCAATTGCAAGGAATTTTGAGCGGAATCGATCTGAGATCTTTATTCTACCGCAGAGCCCATTAATCTGTCTTGATTTGGTCATTATGTGGGATTTTAAGCCTTTTCTTATGCACTAGAAATTGCAGAGACAAGAGTCCAAAGTACAGCTGGAAAATGTGAAGATTTCTATCGTCATAATTTGAAGTAATAACATGTAATGTATGTACCTGTGGGTTGGTGTTTGACTGCATGATGAGTTTTTATTCTTGTATTTCAGTGTTTACGGAGGATGGAAATTTATGCAAATTCCCTTTCCGATATGGTGGAAGGTTTTATCACTCGTGTTTATCAAATCTATTTTCCCGAAAGAAATGGTGAGTTAACATTGCTCATAAATGAACACAGCATTCAAAAGAAAATGTCATCCGTTTAGTGCATGAATCTTCTTTTAGAATAATTAACTTGAGCTTAATGTTGTGCCCAAGGAGAATCATGCAGTTCTCTTCCTTATAGTCTTGGTCTTCAGGTCAAATTCATGCTCAGAGGAGAGGGAGCCCAGTGATGGGGTCTCCAGGGCCACAGAAAGCTCAAGAACCCTGGAAATGTTTCCTTCTTGCCCTTCATATTGGAATTGCAAATTACATGAGTGGGAAGAGCTTGTATAGAAAGGGCAGGACTGATGAAATGACCTCATAGAAACTCTCTGCTGAGAGAAAGATACAGGTGTCTGTAAGAGATGACACTTGGTTAAGGAATTGTTTGATTTGTGAGGGTCATACTTGTACTGTAGCAGACACCATCTGATTTTTGAGCAAAGTTGGCTTTTTTTTTCCTCCATGTTTCTAATTTCTATCCAGATTGGCACTAGGCCCCTTTTGGACAGTGCAGTACTAAGCTGCTACTCCTGTTTGTTGGGTAATGATTTATCCTAGTAGTGTGTTTAAGGTCAGGCCTCCTTATATTGGGCAAAGGTTATTCTTTTTGTACTCAGAAGTTGTTAAAAGCATATATTATTCAGTTTGGGGAAGGGGTGGCCAAGTTAAAACCCTACTGAAACAAGCACTGAGTTAATAAGCCTAGCTTTGCAGATGTACCTATCTAATGGGCATACATTAAGAGAAATCAAATGCAACGAAGCAGGTATCAGTAATGTGAAAATATATGCACAGCTGAACTATGTGAAAGGCATAGAATTGGATGTTTCCAGTGTGGAAATATTTTATAGGATTGATTTTACCTGTCCATGCAGGGAAGAAATCTCATTT
The DNA here is from genome assembly GCA_032466535.1 of Forpus xanthops. Classification (NCBI taxonomy): domain Eukaryota; kingdom Metazoa; phylum Chordata; class Aves; order Psittaciformes; family Psittacidae; genus Forpus; species Forpus xanthops. The sequence goes on from JASSUY010023209.1 coordinate 6,336, forward strand.
TTTATACTGGGATATCTAATCTTTTCATGATCTGTGTCATCTTTCTAATGGTATATCTGTTTAGTTTAAGTGCTGGTGTAATGTAAACACAGCACATACTTTCTTACACAGAGACACAGGGCTTCATTCTAGGAGACCAGTTCTGAATTTCCCCAGCGCTCATAGATACAGTCCAGATAAGAAAACCCTCCAGGAAAGAAGAATATCTCAACTAGGGGAAGAGAACAGGAGTAATTTTACAGAGTGAATCCTGTCTTGGATCACAAAGAGCTTGACTTTTTTGACCCACTTTCATGTAATGTTTAAGATGGTCTTGTTAATACACAGTGCTGTGTATTTGTTTTTAGCCAGTTGGGCCATAGAAATGTTAAAAAGAAAAACCTGTGACTGACTGAATCCAAGGTTAGAGTACACTTTAGAGCTGATCTTGGACAACCTGCTCTCATGCTTCCAGGTTTTTGAAAAGCCATTTACAAGTATGGAGAAAAGGAGGAGAACAGCTGGAACTGTTTGGTTTTGACAAGCCATTTCACCCCATAGCTGACCTGGCCAGTGTTTACTCTTTTTTCATAAACTAAAAGCTGCCTAATGTGTGACTTCAGGCACAGAGATGCTGGGAAATAGAGCCCTGAATTGTGGTTGGGAAACTGCTCCATGCTTTTTTTGTGTGACTTGGCACAAGCCCATGCTGAACTGATGCTGAATAACTGATCCCTGGGCGCCTGGCAGGCAGCAGGCAGGGAGAGGCTTGTGTCCTTCTTGCTCCTGCCTGCTTCCAGCTGCTAGTAGGGATGGAGATGATGGAAGGCTGGATGTAACCTTCCTCTTTGGGAGCAAATGAAAGGAGACCATAGCAGGAGAGTGTTAGATTAGACATGCACTTCATGGGTACATGTCTTTGGTACTCAGGTCATACTTTAAGACAAGACTACAGTCAGGGCTTCACAGTGTATGCCAAAGCCTGCTCCAATAGGTTTTAATTTTATTATATTTCTCATTCTACATATTATACAGATAGCATGTGCTAGCCCATCATACTTGGTTCAATAAAAAGATAGTCCTTCAGTAGAAAGAATATAAGAGCACTGCCTGCCTTAATACAAAGCCAAATATCATTAATGAAAGCCGCCCTGTTGATTCAAAGGGCTAAATGTGAAAGGAAATCAAACGTGACCTTGTCCATTTGTAACATTAAATGTTTCAATATAAATTAGTCCTGACTGTAGAAACCTCTCCCTACTTTCTCTGAGAGCAATAAACAAGTTGTATCTTTATAAATATTAATTGACAATATAGGAAATAAGAGCAAATAATTACAGTATTCAAATGACGTACTTCGTTTAACAGCATCCTGTATTGCATTTCCCTGTAATTGTAATCTGTCTTCACAGATAAATTCTTGTTTAGTGGCCTTTTCACAGGTAATAAAGATGTCATGCAAATTCGCCTGTTGTGTTGAAGAGAAAAAATTAGTTGTAACAGTTGCTAAAGTTCAGGGTATCTTTAGAAATCAAAGCAGTGTAGGGACAGACAAAATGGGGATGCATTTAACACCCAGGAGAGCAAACAGGGTGGATGGTATGTATTGCAGCCAAGCAGAGGCTGCAGGAATACTGCCAGTGCCCTGCCCCTGTGTTCCATGATTAGATGTGTTCCTTGAGATCCTGCCCAAGAGGAATAGTGGGAGCAGACTTTGCTCAGGTTTTGGCTGTGAAGGTGTTGACTGACACCTTGGAGATGCCTTGAGTGATGGATGTGAAGGTCCCTGTTGTGCCAGGTTGTTTTGAGTGGGCTTGGGTCTGTATAGGAATAGCGCAATCTTACCATCTTCTCTAGGATTGGGAGGATTAGTTATTTTGGCACAGACTGAAAACAGTGCAAAGAACTTTTTGGCCACCTGAATTACAAGATAGAGACTTTATACAAGTTCTGGGGAGGAGAAGGACATGTGGGTTGAGCCAGGAAATACCAAGCACCAGGCTCTATTTTATCCTGGTGCTCATGGTCATTGCTCTGTTGCTCATGGTCATTGCACTGGTGCTCTCAGACAAAGTCTGGCTGTCTCCTGGTCAGGACAATACCTTAAAAGGGTCTGAGGGAACCGTCAGACCTTGAACGCTGTGAGAGCACCAGGTATGATCTCAGAGCTCCTTCCTTCCACCAGTCTGCTTCTGGTCTGAGGCTTTGTTTGCTCTCCAAAATGTCCTCTTATTGAGGCTCCCAATGTTCGTGATGGGTAAAATAGCCAGCTTTCCATTTAGGCTCATCCACTTAGGCTTTCCAGTTAGGCCTCATCTAACATACCATTTATCTCTCCATTCCCATGTTGTTTGCCATACGCAGATTTAAATTGTTGTTTAAATCAGTCCTTAGTAGTAGACTTCTATAGTAGGAAGAAGTTCATCACTGTGAGGGTGGTGAGGTACCGGAAGAGCTTGCCCGTAGGAGCTGCGGATGCCCCATCCCTGGCAATGTTCAAGGCCAAGTTGGACATGGCTTTGAGCAACCTGATCTAGATAAAGGTGTCCCTTGGAACTGGAAGAGCTCTTAAGGTCCTTTCCAATCTGAACCAGTCTGTGATTCTATGCCTTTTCTTGTGTCATTAATTCAGTGCCCATGATTTCAAGTTTTCACTAACAATTTTGCATAATGGGCTGATGTAGAATCATAGAATAGTTAGGGTTGGAAAGGACCTCAAGATCATCTAGTTCCAACCCCCCTGCTCTGGGCAGGGTCACCTCCCACTAAATCGTATCACCCAAGGCTATGTCCAACCTGGCCTTGAACGCCGCCAGTGATGGAGCATTCACAACTTCCCTGGGCAACCCATTCCAGTGCCTCACCCCCCTTACAGGAAAGAATTTCTTCCTCAGGTCCAAGACTTCTGTTATCTCCTAAATTTAGAGAGTGAGCACATTTACAAGTAACACAAAGAAATACTAAGCCCATTCGGTTGATCTGGCTGCTGGGGGTAACATCCCATGAAACTGAAATATCATCACATTTCTGATAAGCCTTCCAGCAAAGAAAACATTTTAAAAAGAAAAGGAGGGAGAACAGAGAAGTAGCTTTGAGGATGTGCTGAGCTTTTCCCAGACAGTGAGAAATATGTATTGGAAAACACAAAAGGAGTATGTGAATATACAAGAAAGCTGGCACTGAGGAGGCAGCCTGGCATCACAGGGGAGGACTAATTCTTTATAGTCACTGCAAAATGAGGGGAAGAAGGGGACTGGTTGTGAAGAACATTGATGTAGGAGATACAGTGGGTTGTGGAAAGCTAGTGGAAGAAGCTTTAGTCAGAATCTCTAACAGCGGAAAACATCTAAAATGGAAAAAAATGAGTTTTCCATTTGCTTAGAATTTGGCTGTTGCTGGAAAAACTCCAGAAAGAGTTAATTTGTATATAGATTTTTAATCCCTAATGATCAGAGTTCGCTTGCATTCTTTAGGTGTATACTAGACCTTTTCATTTGCCTCTTCCATGCTGCCCAGTGTTAACACTCCTCTTCCATATCGATAATTACGTCAATTAGAAAACCTGGAAAAGTTTGGTTTCTCCTTCCCCATCATTGCTGGCACAGATGAAGTGTTCAGTCAGAGAGCATTTTGCCACCAATGACACAGCAATGCTGAGAATCACTTTTAGTGTACTCCTCACCTTAATCCTTGTGCATAATAGACCATCCTTTAAAAAGGCACAATTCACTTCCCAATGAAGGAACACAGAGAAATTTCCATTAACTCCTAAAAGAGTCACGAAGGCCTTAGTGCCTGTGAGAAAACAGCCTCTTTAAGTACATGCCAAGGTAATCTGTACTGGACAAACAAGCACCTTTCTTTTTCTGCACCTTCAGTAATTGAGGTCACCAAACTTAATATATGTGGTCTATTCAGACGTTCCATTGGAATGAAAGCATTTTTAAGGCCACATAGCATCTAATTAAAAAGTAAAGTAGGGCAGGTAAAACGGTAGACATGCTCTGAAATAAAATTTCAATCTAGCTTGTGACATCCTAGGGGGAAAAATATTTGATAATACAACTGTTCAAGGTATGATAAAAAAAAGCACAAAATGAAAATGGATTATCAGACACATTAAATAAAGCAAACTCCCATTTCTTCGATGTCTTGTAGCAGATATTTATTATAGAATCATAGAATAGTTAGGGTTGGAAAGGACCTTAACATCATCTAGTTCCAACCCCCCTGCCATGGGTAGTGATACCTCACACTGCACCATGCCACCCAAGGCTCTGTCCAACCTGGCCTTGAACACCTCCAGCGATGGAGCATCCACAACTTCCTTGGGCAACCCATTCCAGTACCTCACCACCCTTACAGTAAAGATCTTCTTCCTCATATCCAAACTTCCCCTGTTTAAGTTTTAATCCCTTACCCCTTGTCCTATCACTGCAGTCCCTAACGAAGGGTCTTTCCCAGCATACTTATGGGCCCCCTTCAGATACTGGAATGCTGCTATGAGGTCTCCAAGCAGCCTTCTCTTCTCCAAGTAGAATTATTTTGCTGCATTAGAACTTGTTAGGGAGGATGTTTTGGTGGATAGTGCATTAGGACAGGATGTGGACCTCCAAGTTTCGGTCTCAGTTCACTTGCACGATCCCTGTGTGCCCTCAGGGAAGCCTATGAGTCTACTTCTGCAATTGGAGAATTAAATTTAATACTTCTTGGAGCCTTCTGAACCTTGGAGATACCAGACCCATGAGGGCAAGGCATGTGGGCAGATAAAGCGTTGTCAAAGTTTATCTCAGTAGGATTCCCATGGGCAGTGTTGTGCCCAGGATCAAGTTCACTGCTCTGCAAAAGGAGAGGTTTTGTCTGTGTGTTTGGAAACCACTGCAGCATCAGTTGTTTCCTCATTTCATCTGGCAAGTTAAAAAATAGGAATACTTTAGAGGAACTGAGTGCAAAATACGTTTCCTGCTGAAAGCCATGTAAAAGTCCCTCTGTAGACAGTCTCTTGTCTCCACAGATTATTAAAGTAACTGACCAGCACTAAAAGTGTGTTGGGTCCTGTTTTGCTTGTTTTCTAATGAACAAAGGAGGCATAATTTATTGTCTTTGGTTTTGGTTTTCATTTCTGTCTTTCATTTTCTCATTTTAGAAATGGGAAGAAGGTTGGGTTTTTCTGGAGGGTTCACTGGAGATTTCAGATCCTGCTTCTATGTCTCAATCTGTGTTTAATTTGAGAGAAATGAGGCAGAGCACCTTTAACAAAAGAAAGCTTATTATCCCTCTGATGTTAAAAGAGTTTGAATGAAACAGATGCTAATTAGAAAAAAAGTGTAAGTTTCCAGGTTGCCAAATTTTGAAGACCATACAGTTTCAGAGCCAACATCCAGGGAGTTTAAAACAGCACTAAACTGCACCTTTTATTCTTTTCAGGTGCTCAACAACACATAACTATGACCGGGACAGGAGATGGGGACACTGTGCTTTGTTGCCCAAAGACCATAGAGGTAAGGCAAGCCATTGCTGAGTTGCTCAAGGTACCTGGCTCCTGCTTTGCCACCTGCAGTAAGGAGGGACAGGGGACAGTGCCTTCAGTGCTACTTTTATTTGGTGTACACAGAGCAAGCCTTCACATTGAATGTTCCCAGGATCTGTGACAGTGCATAACCATAGCATGAGATTGTGAATACTGCTCAGTCTTTAATTCACTCTCTCTTGAAGTCATGGAGAGAAATTACAGTAACACCAACACAGAAATCTGAACTGTTACTGGAGCTGAGCACAGAGGGCATCATCTTCTCCTTCACAGGTTGGATGTTCCTACTAGTTTTGCCTTCATTTAATCAGCTGTATTTTCTGTCTGAGCAGTCAGCTTTTTAGAAGGTACAGGAACATTTCACAGTTTGCACAATCCACAGCCATCACTTCCAGCTCTGCTTCTTTGAGATCTCATGGTAAAGAGGAGACCTTCAAAACCAGACTTTCTTGGACTTTGGGCTGTGTCAAGGAAGACAAGAGGATGGATACATTCATTGCAGGAGTGCTGAGGGACCATGCAAGGGTTACTTTGCTGAACAGTGCTATAATTTCATGTGGTCACCACACTCCAGGGCTACAATTACCTCATTGTGAAAGTCTGTCTAAAACAGGAAGCCCAGGTCTGTGGTAAACTCTTCTTTCTATGTGAGTCACTTTCATTGACACGTTGGGTGAAAGCGCCATGTCCCAAGCAGTTCAGTGGGGCTCATGCGTCCCTGTCCTCAGCAGTGCCTTGGTGGATGGTCCTTGCTTGTCTCTGTCCGCCCAGCTCCGTGTTTCATGAGCTGGATGCTGGGGAATCTCATTTTATGAAGAACATATGTATCTATTTAATTCCCAGCTTATTCAGTGACAGACCAGCGTTGAAAAATCTGATGTTGCACTGATTAGACTTGATTCCCCCGAGGTTTCTTTTAGATCTTTGTCTAAATGCTGATCCTGTTCCTCTTTTCTTCATCTAACCACTTTCAAATGTGACCTGTCTTCTCTGGTCTGTGGAATATGACCAGATGTCCTTAAATGTTCACTTTCCACTTTCAAGCGAAGGGCATTTTCCACCATCCCTTTGCAGGGAGTTTGCCGCCTGTCAGGAGTCTCACCACCAAGCTGCCTGTAATCTACTAGAGCTCTTGAAAAGCCAGCGCTAGCTGAATCATGCTGACAGTCTAAAATTAAGCAGTGCACAGCATCATCACTTGAAAATTAACAACTTTATTTTCCAGCTTGGTTTTAAGACAGATTAGCAGTAGATCAGAGACAAATGACCAACCCCAAACCAAGCAATTTAAGTGCCTTTGTAATGTGAGTATGTCAGACATGAATCTAGACTTTATAGACAGTTGTGCTTGCAAGAGTCAGGTTCGTGAATGCCCTCCCAGAGCTTAAAATGTTGGAGGCTTTAACTAATGACTGCTTTAATCCTCCAGTACAACGCTGTCATGGTGGTGGCTGGCTTTTCCATGAGCTGTCCAAGCCTACTGTTGCATTTCTGGGGTGCATTGTGTCACCTCTGTCCCTCAGTCTGCCCATCACCATTGTGTAGCCAGCCCCACATGCAGCCACCTCCAGCCTTTTTGAGCTTGCTTCCTCATTTTTGCCTATTACTCATCACAGGGCTGGATAGGGTGGTTTGTAACAAGAAAGGCACTGTGTCTTCCTGTCGCTTGCTGTGGCAAACAGGGTCAATATCCTCTGTCAATACATTTTAATGTCGGTGAGGGGTACTGTTTTTTCTCCAGGAAAAAAAGGTTTTATGAGTTATATGAGTGAGAGAGGAAAGGAAAGAGAAAAAAGGATGGGGTAACTGAAAGAGGTCACTGCTGGCTGATACAAAGACAAGACTATTCCTGGAAGGATCCGTAATTTTGTGAAAATGAATTAAATTTCTTTAGCTGTTAATTTATATAGAAGCATAGGTCTGCTTAGATTTTTAAGAAGCAAGCACGGTATTTGTGCTTGGAAAATGTTTAACAGATCACCATCCAAGAGAAAAGATTTACAATGAGGCTGAAAGGAAGGAACGGCATAATAGCTGAAGGGAATTGCAAGCAAATGGGAGGAAAGTTTGCCTGCTGGGGAAGATAGCTGGGAAGAAAGGAGCAGTCAAATTGAATAATGCTGGTCTTTAAGGTGTGGAAAATATATGATTTTGTCGTGTAAGATAGAAAATCTTTGGGGCAATCTCAGTCACTTTAGAGATGCATAAAAACCAAGAAAAAAGTTAGATTTTGGGGAAGGGAGTATCCTTTGATCATGAGAGATTGGTGAGGAGTATGTGAACTGGGGTGGGGAAGGAGCTGCTTGAAAGCAAAGGTTGAAGCACAGATTCTCTCCAGGCCAAGGATACCATGTGTACGTGGGGAGTCAACTTGAAACCGTTGGATCTGCTTACAAATCAATGTTAAGCAAATGTTGGAGGCATTGATCCAGAAAATGCATCTGCCAAATCCAGGAGAAAGTTTAACCAAAAAGCCTTTAGCTTCAGGATGAAGTGAAGCTCAGGTAGGAAGGCTTTGATGGAAGGAGATCTTACTGTGCAGAGGCAGAGCTTGCTGTATTGGCAGCCGAAACCCTTGTTCAGCCCCCCGGCTAAAATCAATGGGAGCTTTATCACTGCCTACAGGGAGTATCTTTTTAGGTTTCCATCTGATCCTCCACTCCTGCCCAAGAGATGTCTGTGAAGACTGTGTAGTAGCTACCCAGTGTGAGCCCCTTCATTCACATGGACCAACTGGTTTGTGCATGTATGTATGTATATGCTTAAATGTGCAATGCCCCTATGCGGGGGACTTCCAGATTTTGGGCACTCTGTTAGGACTACTGCTCTGAACATCTGGAAATCTTGGACAAATGGCCAAACCCCAGGGAGGCTCAGAGTTGGCAGGAAAGTGCCAGACAGTGGGTATCTTAAGAGACATTTGGACTCATATGGAAAGAAGAAGTAGAGCAGTGTGGGCTGCATAGACAAGAGGAAGAGGCATCATCCCAGAAGGGCCTCTAGGGAAGAGCAGCCCGAGTTCTGGGGAGAAGAGTGGCAGAAACAGAAAGTTTTTGTAGGAAGATATGGGTAGGAAAGGGAGACAAGAGTACTGCTCATTCAGCAGAGCCTCAGAGAGATGAAGTCCAAGGGATTGCTAGCAAGCATGAAGTGTTTCACCCATGCACGTGGGGAGATAATGCTGGGTGGCTTTAGACATTGCCAGAACAGGCAAGGACTTGGCACTCCCCACTTAATGGATAGTTACAAGTGGGCAGGATTCCCTGCGGGGAACTGTGATGTGTCCATGTGCTTATGAGTAGATGATGTTCCTGGACTTCAGGAAAGGTGTGAAGAGACGCAGAGCATCCCAGGGATGTCAGACCAGAGGGGTGGGTGGGATATAGTGAGGAACTCCAGCTGGGAGAGAACAAGAGGACTGGAAGTGCTTTTTGCAGCTTTAATGGGGGTACAAAAAATTGCTAGAGCACCACTGTACCAGAATATGGCTTTGGAGACCAAGTCATGATTTGCATGTGATGGGAATAGGAAATACAGGGTTTTCCTTTGAGGAAGCATTACAGGACTGAAAGTTTCATAACTATCCAACAGCAGGAACAGCAGGAATGTCACTGCCTTTACTTGTTTACCCTTGATATTATCCCAGAGTGAAACTACCAGTGAATACACCCAGACCTGCTATCAGATAACAATTACACCACTCTATTCTGAAGTAAATATTTTGATCCATGCAGGGTAACCTCACATTTACATATTGTAGCAAACTTCAGGTTGTACCTTTCATGCTTTGCTTCATTCCCATATATGTGTGCCCATTTCTATAAGTTGTATCTCATGCTTAAGTCCCACACTCTACTGAAGGAGCACCTGGATTGAGTAACCCTAGAGTTGCCTTTGCAGAGCTTGACTAGCATTAAAATAGCATTTGAATGCAGGCAAGCTGCTGAGCCAGCTCTGCAGCAGGTGTAAAACATGATGTTGGTTAACTTCAGGGCAGATCCATCCCTCAACACTGCCTGAAATCAGGAACACTGTGCGGCATGCGTATGACTCTTATGACTTTTGCATTGCACCTTGCCAAGTAAAGCCTCTATCACAGGACTTAGAGAGTTTCCTGGCACATCTCTTCCTCTCCCACTGTATTTTCCCATGAGTTAGAAATTCCTTAGAAAACATAGATATACTAGGCTGATCCAGTTTAATCTTGCTTGGCCTGATTTACTTGGACATGCCCTCGTCTTGCTTTAACTTTTCTTCCTTTGTTCCAGCTGCCCATTAGTTTTGAAATAATCCAAAAATCCATAGCAAATTCTTCTGTCGAGGGTTGTCCTTTGTGTAATTTGAAAGGGAGTTGCATGGCCCTGGTCATTGATGAAGTGAGGAGCAGGCAGGGCAGTGATCCGGGCAGAGACGGAGCTGCAGCCTTCCCTGCCCAGTGTAAAGGCACAGCTCCATCTTGTGGGCATTTGTCCCATCTTCTTCACCACAGTGGCATCTCGGGCAGCTTCGTGCATGTCTCGACCTACCAACTTTGGACAAGTTACTTTGAGGAGAAGGTTCAACTCAGTGATTTACTACATGGTTTTTAAAAGCTGAATAAATATAGCTGCTATACAGCTGGAAACGAACCCAATGTAAGTCGGTTGGATAAGCTTTGTTCTAAGTTAATGGTGTTTAACCTACTGTGCATTGAACCAAAATGGTTCATGGAACCAAGCTAATGCCTACTACAACAAAGCATGGCTTATCTGGTGCCTATTAACAACAACTTCTTATGTGGCCTGTCTAGATCACTGTGCAAACAACCCTTGTCAAAACGGAGGGACCTGCTCTCCTGCACATGGCCATCAGAGGTACCACTGTACCTGTCCTGAGGAATACACTGGCGAGGACTGTCAGATAAGTAAGTATCTTCTCCCATTAGTGTCACAACATGAAATACAAGCAGTAAATACAGCTTGTTAATGTTTGCTTAATGAAAAGGTAAAGCTGTTGTGATGGGAAAGACCACTGCAGCACGGATGTTTGTGTAGGTGGATTTCCAAACGGTTATGACAGACAATCCATTGCTGACAGGACAGCTGAAAATAGCTTGATTATACAGTCAGGAGAGACATTAAGCTGTGGGAAACACACAGAGCCTTTTCCCTGCGCTTTGCTGGTTTTAAGATTTAAATATCCTTAACATGCTTGGAAATTACTAGTAATACCATCTAGTATGTAGGTCAGAGAAACATGAAAAAGCAGCAGAATTTCAGGTGATGCTTTTATCCTTATGTACTTGCACACATGGCCGATCATGACTTGTCTTGTGATGTCAGCTTTGCACTTGGACAGCTTCAGGGCAGTAATTTTCAGTGAGAGTTAGGCCAAAAGGCTTGGTCAGGGCTATTTTTCCAGTTTTATGATGAAGTCATTCCCAATTTACTGTGTCAGGCAAGGAATTAGTCTTTTAAACTGAGGGGTTTCAGCTGTGCTTGCTGTTGTTTATTGAACGTTTTTCATAAAATCGTTTAGGTTGGAAAAGATCCATCAGGTCATCGAGTCCAACTATTAATCTAACACAATGAAGTCTACTACTAAACCACATTCCCTGTACCTCTAGACTTGTCTCCCAACAATAAGTCATGAAGCTCTTTTCAGTCCTGGTAATCCAGTCTGTAGAACAGCCCATCATCTCAGATGGTGCAGTAAAGTGGGACAGACACAAGTATACACCACTGATATGATTTTTTGTGTTTGCTGAATGAGCTTTTAATGGTGATGCTGTCATACTCATAGGGCTTTCAGAGAAATCTACCTCTGCCTTAAGGTCCTGGAGCTGCTGCTGCAGTGTTTTAGTACCTTCACATTTTGAAGACTGGCTTGCTTAGAAGCACTGTCAGCAAACATGTATCTGCTCAACAGAATAAAAGAATGAGCAGGGGCTGATGGAGATTGTGGCGCCATTACTTGCAAGAAATAACCTCAGAAAGCTTGTGTTGTTTTTAAACTATGTTTCAGAGAAGTGTTTTGACAACAGCCTCTACGAGTTCTTTGATGTGGGCATGAGCTGGTCAAGAGTCCAACAAGGAGCTGTGGAGCAGTGCATGTGTGTGGACGGCCAGATTGAGTGTAGGAGTGCTGAACACAAAAGTAAGGCACTATTATCTATTACAGCTATTGGCTGGCTTGGAGTAGGGATAAAGGACAGTGAGGATTTACAAGCTGAGCAGTGTTACATGCTGTAATACTGCTTTTGCAGCTCATGTACTCTCTCCAAAAGAGAACATTTTAGCTTTCCTTTCCATGTATGAGCAGTAATGCTGACCCAGGAAACCACTTTAGTGTGTCAATTTTTTTATTTGAGCAAGCAATTATATGCATTAATGCATTATATTTAGGGACAAATGTCAGTGTTTTCTTTGAGATGGATGCAATCTTGATCTGCCTTATGCAAAATTGTGCAACGGATTACATAGTTAAAGTGGTAAAACTTCTCCTTCAAACCTGTAACACGCCTGAGAGGCACACACCCTCCTCTACTCTTCCCTGCACACCTACAATTGCTTCATATTGCTGTTTCACCTCTGGGTTTTCTTCCCAAGCCTATCCCACTCTGGAGTTGCCAGCATGTAAACTCTACCTGCCTCCAGGATCCCACATGCCCTGCAACAGCCCCAGAGTCCCCATGATTTTTGGTCCAACACCCCCATCCCTGGCTGGGGTGACGTTTATGTTATGAAGCCTCCTTCTTGTTTTGGGGCTTCGAGGTGCCCAGCTTAGCTGGCCTGATAGCTGCAGAGCATGTGCTTTGTATTGTCACTTTCCTGATGAAGCCAGCACAGGAAGGAGAGACTAGGATAAGTAAACCATATGCCTCACCTATATGTGCCCTCTGCTATGGCTATTGTGCTGTTCAGTCTGGCTGACTGTTAACCTCCCAAGTAGCTTACAGTACTAAGTAAGCTTCATAGGAGTCCTTTGAAATAGATAGATGCTTTTATTGCAGCCCTACAGAACTGGAAATTTAAGCTTGGAGAGTTTGTGGTTTTCTGCAAGTCTTTACTAAGCTTTATTTAGGAGAGTAGCTGGCTTTTCTAGGGATCCCATGGGAGACTTGGAAAATCTGGTAGGACTTAATATGCCCCAGTCAGAGATCCTAAATATTTAACTGAGCTCCCTACTAGATACTCTACTATAAATTTTAATGCAGCTCAATGGCAAAGTTGGAACTGGCAGAACCCTCTGTACAGAAAGAAGTGCTAATGCCATCACCATCACCACTAGTAATAATAATCACCACCCCCATTTTACCTATTGTTCATTGATAATATTTTTCAATAGTTAGGCTGACATTATCCAATAAGAGCGAAAACAATGAGACAGACCTCAGTGGGAAGAAATCAGCAGAGTTTCCTTTTCTTTATTTTACATCAGGTGTACGTCTGAGATGAGTGAAAAAGGGAAAACTTCCCCAAAATGCACATGCATGGAGAAGGTGTACTAAAGTGAGTTAAAAGGGGCTGATGCTCCTGAATAGCTTGTACTTCTGGTTTGACCTTCGGTTTCTGCTTGTAGGTTGTGTTCATGATCCTTGCCTGAATGGTGGAGAATGTAAAATGGTTACCCTCAGTGGGAAAATAGTATGTGATTGCAAAGGAAGTTTTGCAGGAAAGTACTGCAATATTGGTAAGTACAACAACCCACTGCTGGGTGGAGAATTTGGAGTTTTCTTCTGGGTGGCTTTGGGATCTGTGTTGTGTTCTGCCTTTGCAGTCATTTCTTGTAATAACTGACAAGTCACACAGAACAGGTGATTAATGCCGTCCTCCAGTGGAAAACATAACACGCTCTTCATCACCAACACCCCAATTCTATGAATATTTGTTCATGCCCTCGACTCCATGGAAAATTAAACACAGAATTCTTAATCCAATTACTCATGCCCATAAAATAAGCTCCTAGATCCATTTTACAGGGTCAGATTCAGAGCTGTACTCTACTGCAAACACTTCCTCACTCCATGCATCCCTTCCTAAAGCAGGGATTTATACTCTGACAAAATCTGGCAGTTGACTATATCTGGTAGCACTAGATTATTGTGGGAAGTAGACTAAAAGTGCACACCCATTGTTTGAATTACCTTCTGCTTTAAATTAGTATCACCTTTAGCCCAGTAAAATTACCTAAAGATCATTAGTGGACCTGGTGGGTCAAGGCAAATAAATCTGTTTTCTGATGCCCACAAGTTAGTTCTGTGTTGTTTCTTATTAGACACAACATAGATTTGTTATGATTTTCCTCCAGAAGATTTAACATTTCTCACTGCAGGGGTTAAATCTGCTTATAAAGTTGAATTGTGTGCTAAATCCTGAAGTTATGTCAGTGGCTACTTTTCAAATTCAGCAGGTTTTAGGCATGAATTACAGTTGACTTTAAATCGTATCAGCCTTGGATCCCATCAACTTACAATGTCTTTCTGAGTATATAAATCCCAGGGCTCATCAAAATTGAGGACAAAGTTCCCAGTACCTAAGTGGTCACCTAGTTGCTCTGAGTGGATGGTGGGGTGAAAATCGTGGTAATGAACAATGGAATTGGTATCTAGTATTCCTTTTTTCTTATTCTGATAATTGGTATGCTGAAGCCAGATGTTTAAGCTGGGGAAAAAATGTTTTGGGAGACCAGCAGTACATCTGGAATAGCAAAGAGCAGAATTGGCAAATTAAATGACATATGAACTGGTCTTGAACCTTCATTCACCAGGTACCAGATGAATTGTGCAAAATGGGCTTGTGATTCTTTTAAGTCCTTCATAAGGAGCAATACTGTAGTGATATCCAGATTTTTGTCCTGTAGGGACACTTGATCCAGGCTTTGTGAATGCTGCTGCCTGGATGTGGGTAAGGGACTGTGTGTGCATGATGCAGGTGAGACCTGGTGTCCTGGGGAGGACTGTGTGCTGCTCATCTTCACATGAAACTGCTTTTTCAATTCCTATTTTGTTATCAGCTTCCCCTGCCCAAAATGTGCATAAATGTTCACCCAGCATGGCCTGGATTATAAATATCTGGATGACAGTGTTATAGCTGTAATACTGGTTTCTGTCTGACTAGCTGAGAACAAGAAATAAGCAGGTGCTCTTTGATTACTTGAAAATAATCAAGCACACATTTGGTTTGCTAAACAAATGGCTCTAGATGCTTACAATCCATCTGCACTCAGCTGCCTAACACCCCCACACAAATCGGGAACTGGAGGATTGTATGTATGTGTCAGGGCCTTGCAAATGAGTTTAAAAATGAAAAAAAAAAAGCCCCTTTGCCAGGATTAAGTAATTCTAAATTAACTCAAATAAATTGGTGTTGGAATCCACAGACCTGATGGTATCTGCATGCCAGGGCATTCTGGCATTCTGAACTTGTGCTCTGAGAGCACACCAAACTGAATAGTAAATATATATTGGATTGATTTTTCCTTCAAAACTTCTATTTGATGCTGTTAGCACAGCTGGCTTTTTTTGTTCTTTTTTTACAGCCTTGTATAATTTCCCTTGTCTAGCAGGACTGAATTGTGAGGTTACCCTTTAGTCTGAATAGCTTATGCTTATAGCGCTTACAGAGCAAGTTACAGTGTCTCCAAAATGTACTTTATTCTAAGTTATTCATTTATAGAGGCAACCCAAACTGGGATGCAAAAAAATGTCTTCTTTTTGGTTAAAAAAAAAAAAAAAGAATTCAATAAACAGTAAGTACCCTAAAATAGCATTGAGCTGTGATGTGTTTGAGGTCTTCCTGATGTCCCCTGCCCTTGACTTCTACAAAGAATAACCAGTATTCATATTTTTCTAATGGAAAATCAGCTAATTTATCTTGATGTCACCCCCTCACCCCACCCCCAATATTAATAAATGAAGTTCCATCCTGGGTCAGTTCTGTCTAAATATTCCTGTGACTACTTTGTAGAGGATACAGTAGGGTAATGCAAGTAACAGGAGATAGCTAGGAAATCCTTTTTTAGGGTGAGGATTTTCTTGGCAGTTGGCTGGACCATCATATCTGATAGACCCTTACCTGTTTCCCATGAATTTGTCTAAACTCTTTAAAACTCCTTCGTACTTTTCCCTTTCACAGCATGCCGTGTCAAGAAGTTCCAGAATTTGAATAGATGTAATGAGAAACAGTATTTTCTATTGTTAGCTTAAAACCTACTGCCTGGTAATTTCATTTCCCCCTCTGAACAGTGAGTAACAGAGAATAATCATAACTTTTGTGATTTTGCAGCTACCTATTTATCTGTCCATTGTTCCTTTTTTTGGGGTACAGGGTCCTGTCAGTACTTGAAAATCATCTTTTCACTGATCTTAAAATTCTCTTACAAACAATCATTATATATATATATGTATATATATTGCCAAGCCATTATCATAATGGCCATGCAGCTACTGGCAAATGATGAGCTGACTTAAAAAAAATATGGGAGGTGATAAAAGTAACATAGGAGATATCTATAAAAAAGGAGATTGATATACAAAAGACAGTTTCTAATATAGATTTCTATTCTTTGTGGTAACACATTATTTTCTAGCCCTTAAAGAAGCAACCTTCAGTACTAAAGAAAGAACTGCCATTTTAAAAGAAGTTCTAACACCCTTTATATGCATGAAATTTCAGTGAAGTACAGTTCCATAGAAAATCAAGTACACCACCAACAAATGTGTCCCCAAACGATGCTGCTTAAAATCATTCAAAAATCCATTTCAAATTAAGTTTAATACATAAAACATGCCCTTAAATATGCACTTATTTTCAGGAATAAGGATTTTCTATTAAGAGAATAGTTGCATTCATTTTGGAGGCAGAGATCTAGCTGAGAGAGATCTGGACCCAGGCTTTATATGAAGATTCATAATCAATTATCCAACCATGAGTAGCAATAGAGATCTCATTGTACAGAGATGTCACAAAAATGGCCCAGACCCAGCCACGTCATCACTGATAAACGGGGGGAAGAAATGAAACCTGATAAGGATGTGAGGGTGATATTTTATCCCTGGCACAAGCTGGTATAGGGAGGTGGAGTGAAGAGGGAATTTTTGGGGAGCTGTTTAACTTCAGAAGTATTTAGCTTCATTGGAGGTGATAACTTGTGAAAAACAGTTATAAACACGAAACTGCAAAATCACTTTGACATTTTATGTTTCATTGAACAGATAGGAGCCATGATAGAGATGCTCGGTGAATACAGAGCACACACAGCTGAAGGAAGAGGAGGAGATATTTGGCCAGAGGACAGATAATTCATTATAATATGAATTTATGAAGAAGTTAAAGGGAATTGGAGGGTGAAGGAAGGAGATGTAGATTTTTTATTAAGGGACTGGTGCTTTTTGGTTTCTGTGGTTGAAACCCCACCACCGCACTACTGGCCTTAACTGATATGCAGATGGAAATGAATATATATTTTGCTCCATTTCTTGTGTAAAAGCACTTCCTTCTCCTTACCATTGTTTTGTTGAGGGCTTTGTGTTTTGGCTGTTGGTGAATTTGGGGGTCTCATTTATGTTTTTAGGTTTATTCCTGATTTACTGAAGGGTATGTTAGTGGGGAATCTTCATCCCGTTTAATTAGCTGCAAAGTTTTTCCTGAAACATTTAGTCTCTGTAGATGGCTTGGTTGTGTGACTGTTGATCAGTTGTTAGTCACATGTGGATAACTGAGGTGGGGTTTAATGGTACTTATTTCAATGGTTTTTCAGCTGGATTTTTAGGGTCTAGAATTACCTTAATCATTGGGTGGCATATCATCCTTCATGGCTAGCTGGGGTTTATTTCTGGCCCATTTGTTGCGTTAGGACTCAGCAACAGTTCAGGGTGTGTTTTTGAAGTATTTTGTGTGAAAACAAGATAGCCATGTAATATTCATTATGTTACATGTGATATTTATTGTATTAATTATATGAAACATTTAGGTAGCCACGGAACACAGTAAATCAGGTGAATAGATGAGTTATGGCAAATTCTATGCTTTTGATGGTTAAACTGAGAATGAAAAGATACAAAGCAGTGCATGGAAAGCCTGTTTGCATTTGTGTCATTGTAGTTGTGGGTTCCAGTAAACGATAGATTTGGGAGCATTAGGAGGACTACACGGAGGATAACATGTTTCTACTATTCTTTGGATTAAAGTTTAAGTAACAACAATGTTTTGCTAGTGTTTTCGTCATGATAAAGTATGAAGTTATTGAAGTTATTTTTGAAAGCTTTTTATGTTTTCTAGTGTTTGAATTAGAAGAGTACCATAGCTTTAAAGAAAGCATGAGCTGGAATGCTAATTGTAGAAGGCTTATCGTTACATAAGGAGATGTGGTGTTGTATGTCAGAAATAGGTTGAAGATTTTTAGAAAAGGAAGATGACAGAATAGCTGAATATATAACTACATACAGGGGAAAAAGGCTCTAGGTCAACTCTTTGGGGGTTAAACTGGGGGAGTTTGAGGTAATAAAAGAAGTGAAAAAGACAGCAAACCCACTCTTTTAGTGGTTGTTTTACTGAAATAGGGTGTTTGCAGTTTTCTACCAATGTAGGTACTTTAGTAAAGGAAATTCAGCTCTGGAGGCTGCAGGGAAAGTTTGAAATCTTTTTCTCCTGAAGGAGACAGAAGATAATGAGTCTTTGCTATATGGTTTGTTTACCAAAGTTATCTATAATCTACTAGAATGCTTTTGGGTTAGTGTTTGATTCTTTATTTTCTAGGATCCCAGACAAAAAAGAACAGAAGAAATAGGATGATGTGTAATGACAAAGTCAGCAGATAAAAAAGCACCACTGCAATTTGATGTGGCTTAGAGATGCAATTATGTTTATTGCTGGGGTAGTTTCATGGGTCCTCTGGGAGGTTGCATGAGGGTAGGGCAAGGATTAATAGGCAAAGGTAATTTAGAGCAAGCCTTGGGCACTGTTGCAGAAATACTTGTGAAGGGTTGGATTTTCATCAGATTTTGGATTATTTCATAATAGTTTGAATAGTGCTGAAGTTACATGGAGAAAAACTAGGTCTAGTAAACTATTACCTACAATAATAAATGGTAGGAAGGATTGGAAGATGAAGGAGTGAGTGAGCATGACATTATCAACTAAGAACTCACCTCTGATTCATTGCACCAAATGCCAATATAGCTGACGATGAACATGAAACTAGCAGTGAACATGGTTTTGCAGGAAGATAATTATAAGGTGTCATTTATGGAGGTGTACAATAATGGAGAGGCTACTCTAAACTCCCAGGTTTCTTTAAAGAGTTAGGAATCATAAGACTTTGGCTGATACAAAGTATAATGCAAAGGTAGGAGGCACTATTTTCATGGAGGATATGGATTAGTCATTTACATTTGACATATTGGCAAATGTGGACTAGAGAAGAGAAGGCTACTGAACTATATTTTTAGCAGTGTGGCATACAGAAAGGATTAACTCTGTAAGGACTGAGTGACAAGGCAAATTCCAAGGAACTGTCAAAAACTTCTTTGATCAGAGATAGCAGTAGGTTCAAGACCTTGTTTTTACAAATAAATGCTTTTTCCAGATGTTGGTGGTGTCGTGGTTTAAGCCTCACACAGTTTTCTCTCACTCACTTCCCTCTTTTTCTTCCCCAGTCCCAGGGCAATGGGGAGGAGAATCAAGAGAATGCAACTCCCACAGATTGAGATAAGGACAGTTTAGTAACTAAGGTATAACATAAATCACTGCTGCTACCACCAGTAATAATAGTGACAAGAGAAATACAAGGGAAAAGAATACAATTGCTCTCCCAGCCCCACCAAGCAGTGCATCCCCATCCCCTGTTACCAAGCCCAAACACGCAGTGCACACACACCCACACCCTCCCCCCCCCGTCCAGGTG
>JASSUY010023210.1:0-32540 GCA_032466535.1 Forpus xanthops
CTCCTTCCCCCTTCCCCCTTCCCCCTTTTCCCTTTTCCCTTTTCCCTTTTCCCTTTTCCCTTTTCCCTTTCCTTTTCTTCAGAATATTTGCACCATTTCTTTTTCAAAGATAACAATTTTAAGGTTATTAACATATCTAGCTACCAAATTAAACAAGACCTAGAGCACTAACTGTTTTCTGAAATGTGATTATTCTCTTTAATTCTATTGTTAATTTTTTTTTTTTTCCCCCTTTTTTATGCAAAAAATAGATAATTACTGATTTGGAGAAAGAGGAAGTCAAGATCAAGAAAATTACAGCTGAGCATGAGGCAAGTTGTTCTGGTCATTTAATAGAATTTCTAATTTAATGGAATGCTTTCTCTCTCATACAGAGCAGATTACACAAGATTATATGTAATGAATAGCTATAAATTCCCTTTGAATCTAAGATAAGTGACAGAGTCTCATCACTTTCCAGTATGTAATAAAATGCTAATTTTGGTTCATTTACAGATGTTTTGGGGAAGACAAATTGCTATTGTCTAAAGGCCACATTCCTCACTTCCCCCAGATTTGGCACAAATGTTGCTGACATTTTAACAATAACGAGTGTTTGGCAACATATCTTTAGAAGGCTCAAACAATAATTTATACCCAGAAAAGTTCTCATGACAGATGTCTGACTGAAAGCTTTGTCCTAGCTGATTACATATGTTTTTATTCTCTGGTTAAATCTAGGCTAAGCTAGTTAAAGATTAGAAATTAGTATTTTTGAAGGTTCGGTCAGGATTTTACGTAGTGAGTGCTTCTCTGCAGTGCTTGCTTTGCAAGAAGTTGCTTCCCAGGTCTTATGGTTTCTGCTGCTAGAAAGAAATGTTTCTTTTGAAAGTGAAGGGGAGTTTTGTAAGTCTTCACATCACCTTTGGCTTCCCAACATGAAGAAAGAGATAGATATTGCTGTACAATTCACTGCTTCATCAAATCTCACTATTGTAAATACTCATAGAATACTGACTGTGCAACATAACTTTAACAGTGTCCTAGTAGCGTTTATGATGGGGGGGAGGGGGGGGGGAGCCATAATGAGGGTTTTCCTGTAGTTCTGATTAGCAGAAATAATTAAAATAACTCCCAAACCTCTACTTTCTGAATTGGAATGAATGTTGCTAATATTAAAATTACTGAAGAAGGGATATTGGAAAACCTCATAGGAATCAGTCTGAGGCCATCTGGTGTCTCAGGAGCCATGTTTCAGGAACTAAAATTGACACTGTGGGTACTGAAAACCCTGAGATATCCTGTAGTCACCTTTTAGTACTATACAGGATATCCAGAGTGGTCCCAGAATATCCCAGCAACTAACTGGAGGAGCTGAAAGGCAGAGATCAGGTACAAATAAATTATTTAGATATTTATATAGAGTCTGATTACCATCCTTCTTGCCTCACTGAATAAATAAATGCTTTCTATGAAGTCAGATAAACATTAGCAAGCAAAGCAAGACTATCCTAGAATAATTCCCAACATTAACGATTCAGCTGTTGTATATCTTCAGCTGC
Organism: Forpus xanthops; assembly: GCA_032466535.1. Taxonomy (NCBI): domain Eukaryota; kingdom Metazoa; phylum Chordata; class Aves; order Psittaciformes; family Psittacidae; genus Forpus; species Forpus xanthops. The sequence goes on from JASSUY010023210.1 coordinate 1,542, forward strand.
ATACAGTATTCTAGATTAGAATACTAATAGCCTAATTCTAAATGATACTTTTCAGATTAATGCCTGTCAATATATCTATGAAGAGAAGTAAATGAAGAGGCAGAGGGCACCATATTCTGCTCTATGAGTTTAGCCCCTTTTTGCTCAGTACTATTCAGATGAATGTATTCAGAAAACTTGAATCAAATTTATGGATATTTTTGAGGTACCTAATCCCATTTTTTTAGAGAATAAAATTTAATGCAAATAACTTACAACTCAGTATTTAGCCTGTCGCCGCAAATTTCTCACTCAGCTACAATGAAGCTACAAATTTCCTCAGCTACAATGAATATCCAGCAGAGAGGAGAGAAACAAAGGGGAATTGATGGGAAACCAGAAGGGCGATTGGAGCTGGGTTTATATCTTGTTTTTCTTACAAAGGCTATTCCATGAATAAGAAATTTGAACCAAGTGATTCAATAGCTCTCATTTCAAAGCTGTTGTGCATGCTTATCTTATCTAAAAGTTTCAGCATTGCAGGCTCATTCCAGGCAACACCACTTCCACTGTTTTCCAGGATTTCATCGTAACTGCAGGCCTTGTATCACATTTGTGTAGTGGATTTGAGGATAATACACTAGGAGATCTAGGAGAAAGATAAACTTGAAGAAATACACTTTTGAGGCATTTGTAATACACAAAGGGATTAAATATCTTAGTGTTGATTAAAGTCTGGATAGAGTTTTCTCATAACCTGTTGGAAACTCTGTTTTGTTGGTTTGCTGGAGTCACAGGCTTACCACATTACTGTGTATTTCTGTTAATACAGAAGAGTCTTTTTGCATCACAAGCTCAGACTAGGTGGCACCCAGTGGTTAAAAGGACTAAGAGTACATATCTCGCATTATAACAAAAAAAAATTGATAGAAAACATGTGCTGGTGCTAAAATGCATGATGTGGTCTGACTAGAGCTCCCCGCTATAAGTGCTATGTCTGAACTAGAGTCAATATATTTTTTAAATCAAGTTTAGTGCCTGGGAAGAAATTTAATAAAATTTCAAGTTGAGTTTCTCTTGATCAGAGCTAGCTCTTCAATAAACAACAGTAGAAACAAAATTCAAACATCAAAGAAAGACTGTGTTCATGTACACACACTTCGCTTTTTCAGTTCTATACCATTTTCCCAGATTTTTCTGCTAAAAAAAAAAAGAAAGTTACTAACTGGAAAATTTAAACTTGGTGAATTTCTGGAAAGAAAGAAAGAATGCAGCCCAAGTAGAGCACTGGTTTTGTCAATCAAGAAGCAGAAATTAATAAACAGCAACAAATACAGAGCATATAATGTGAGTACCAGAAACCAGTGTTGTGAGCGCTATTGGAAGGTGGCTGAACATCATGTGCTGGTGAGTCAGGATGAAGATCTAAATCAGCTTCATACAGTAAAAGGTGCTACAAAGGTAATTCACCATAGAGAATTTACAAGCATATCTGTGCTACCAGTGAGTCAGGAGCATGGAGAGAATGGCAGAGACAGACAAGGAGCAGAATGGCTTTCCAGCGCACAGAGAAGATGGGGGAAAAACTAGGAAAAGGAGGAGCAGACAGGGGTAAAACTTTTTACCAGCTCAACAGCTATGGCACCTCTCAAACTTTCTCATTCAAAGAATGGCACAGTTGCTCACGTCCTGAAGACGAGCACACTGTGTCACTCCATCTTCATTAATGCCATTTAATCTGTCAGCAGCCGTCTTTGCACTTTAAATAACTTCATTCTTTCTGCTACAAATATTGCTTGTTTGGAGACAGAATTCTGGCTGCACCTTCTGCTCCATCATTGGCTTGACCTTGAGAAAACCACTTGGTTTACTTAATTTCTATTTTCCTTATTCTTCTCTCCTTGTCTACATTTTCATATATTTAGACACTAGATCCACCTAATAGTGAAATTATTTCTGCCTGTGAGCCTTACAAGGAAGAGGTCTTGATCTTACCTAAGTAATTCAGGCAATAATTCTATTTATCAGGTAGTTCTGTTATGTTTTAGATATTTGCCTTACCTAAAATCAAAATAACTTGTGGAAAAGAAGTACATACTACTATTCTTTGCAAGTTAGATTACATTGTAATGAACAAAAAATAAAACATAGAGAATTTCATAATTGTTCTGAAAAATTACATAAGTATCAGAAAAGAATAGAAAGTTTATTCCACTTAATTCATGCCAATGTTGTGGACATAAAAGTAACATAAAGTATATTATCTTTGGAAATTAAAATTGTTATTGAACAAGTATTCTCTCAGGGATCTGCATAAAAATACAGATTAAATAACACTGTTAGGGCACCATCCCATCATGTGTCTACTCATTTCTTTGTACACTTTTTCCTGTCATTTCCTTTTCTGAAGCCACAAGTGCTTAGAAAACACCTAGAGGCTGAAAGAAAGGTGAACAAATATAAATAACTGTGGTAAGACCAATGCACAAAACATTCCCTTTGTCCATCTGTAGAGTCAGCCTGATTTTCCCTGTAATCATATCTCAGCAGTGGGCCAGCAATTATAGCCATGGGGACCAGCTTGTCATTCCCTTTCATGTGGAGGCATGAAAGCAGAAGGAAATGCCATGAAAACAACTGGGGGGAAAAAACAGCACCTCCTTGAAAGGCTTCCTGTGCTCTGGCTTGAAGCCTGCTGCTGGATAAGCAGCTATTCTCTGCTTCTCTTCCCAAACTCTCTCACAATGAATGGGCTTTGTGGGGCACAGAGTATCTTCTTCTCTGGGTTAGGAGGCATTCATCACCTGAAGGATCCAGCCCCCAAAGGCCTTTATGATGATAGCTTTTAACTGCTCTTGTAGAAATATCTGGAAGACCTACTCCCCAACTTAGCAGGGCTATATTTTTTTCAGAGGGACTATCATGCTTGTAAAAACATTTCATGTAATTGCAGCTCTTCTGCAGATATTTGATGCTTAAAAACTGTAGTTCCTCACAAAAGCTATCACCTCTCCACTGCTTAAAAATGCAATACACTTGCCAGCACTGCAGCACACTGAAGGACTGTTCTTCTGACAAATGTAAAAAGCCACCACATGAGCTTGAGTTCAGTAATTATTTCATTTGACTATATAAATAGTTCTAAAATTAATGACTTTTATTTTGAGGTAGGCACAAAAAGATGTAGATGAGTAGCAAGGCTTTGACTTTTTTGTATCTTTAACTACATTTTTAAGATCATTTGACATTAGAAGACAATTCAGGAAGTAGTAGTTAATATAGTTAACAGGAAAGTTAATCATGAACAACACCTATTCTGTTTGTCTCTCATGAAGAAACCAGGGTAAAAATCATAAATGCATCTTTAAGAACTGTCATGCTGGGTCACACAAGAAAGTCCAGCTCACAATCCCCTGAGTAGCAGAGGCTTAGATCAATGAGTTCCACATAGTACGGAAGACAACTTTAAGAAGAACAGCAAAATCTCAGAATTCCCTGGATATCTTCAGAGCCTGGTGAATGGATATGTATAAGAGCAATATGTAACTGAATTATAAGTTTATGCTCTGATTTATCTTATGCATACAATATTTCCTCAAGTGAATGAGTTATTTGTGTCATACCATGAATAAAAGCTCATGGACACTGGCCAACATGAAAGCAATATTTCTTTATTAAGCTATTATTTTCCAAAGAAGCCACTTCCACATAAACTATGAGATGCTTATAAGATGCATAAACTCTAAGAAATAGCTAGATGGGTAGACCAGAGAGCAGTCATTTCCTACAGCACATATCTCACCTAAACCAGAATAATTCTCATTGCTTATTAACTCACTGTGAACTGTATTTAGTTTAAAACAAATATTAAAAAGGCAAAGGAGAGGGTTATGCCAGTCCTGAGATATTATTAGAACTTAATAATGTCCTAATTTGCTAGTAAAAACAAAAGTGGTTACTGAGTTCACCTGTGCTAATAAATGTAACTGCTTTTATGTAAGAAATAAGAAACATGCAGGTTCAGTTAGAAACACTAAGTTATGTCCCACAGATGAAATTCCCATACAATAGGTTTTTATTTTGCTTATGTATTTTGACAGAAGTTTGCAATTACCAAGCTACATGCCTTGGATGGCTGTCTGAATCATTTTACTGTTCATGGTTCATTGTTGATAGTTTAAAACAACAATCTACATCCTTCAGTTCAATACCGTAGAACTGGGCAGTATCCTCATCTGTCACTCCCTTAAGGAGAAAACTGGAGAAAGTATAAGAGAGTTAGTTCTGTGTCACTGTCAAAACAGCATCTGCACTTCCCTAATGAGTATGTTAATGAGTGTTAGACAGAGATGCTTAAAAACAGCACTGACATAAATGTTTCAGTCCTACAAGTTCCTGCACAGCTTCTAACAAGCCCTTAAAGCCCATAGTTTCTGCAGGGCTTTACGCTGTACGAGCACCCAGAATTTTGTTTCCTTGGCTGCTCAGCAGTTCCTCAGGCTTTGCAGTGCTGATCTGAGATGACGTCTCTCTCACACAAGGATACCAAAAAAATGCAGTCCAAGGGCACTCTTGCATCCTTTGCCAGAACGCATGGCGAGTATGCAAACTGTGACTAAGGATGGATCTCTTTAAAAAAAGTGTGGGAAGGAGGGCACTCTGCTCCTATTCTGCCAGGTGCTGAGTACAATCCCTGGATCTGCTCCCATACCCCTCTCCTCAGAGTAAAGATGCCCCTGCTCAGTCTCTGATGCTGCCTGGGATGTTTAACATGAGATAAAGCTGCCAGAGCAGAAATTGCTGTGACTACCATTACCATCTTTAAATCTCCCGTTTTCTTGGAAACTGCATTTGTGAAACAGATCCTGAGTCTTGGTCCTTGCCTGAGGTACACCACAGTCTGGGCCCAACCCTGTAGCTGCGGACCATCATCTACTGCACCCTGATGGACTTGTACCCATCCCATCACTGTGGCCTCGCTGGGTGGCTGCTGGGCTCTGGGCTGGCCATGGGCACCATCTTACACCATCCCTGCTCCCTTGCTGGGTGCTGATGTATGTACACTGGTCAACCTGGTGGCCACTCTCTGTGGCATTTCACAAGATGGGTTCAAGTTGATGAGAAGACTCAATTTCAATGTTTCAATTCTTCCTCACCAACTTTTTCTCATACTCCTAAATAATTAAAGCAAAAACTTCTGGAATATTTCTTTGCTCTTTTGTTAAAGCAGTTCTCATAGTTCTCAGCTGCTTACACCTGTCCTGTGAGGGTCAACCCATACAGTTTGAATTCACTTCCTTTCAGCATGCACCATTGCTTCCTTTCAGTATGTATTTCAGCTGAGCCACACCACTGGATCAACGACTAGTTGCTTTCCGAGCATCATGTGGTGGGCATCTTTTGTGGCTTTTCATAACAAGGACTCAAATTGATGCAGCTGGAGACTCAAATCCAATTTTATTATAACCAAGCCCTTTTTATCCCCCTGTTCTGTACTTTCCCAACCTACACATACACGCAATGTTCAATCCCATTGGCCTCTGTAAAAACCTCCAGGTAAACAGTCCAGTCACAATGCTGCAGATCCTTTCACAACCCCCACATCCTCTGGCCTCCAACTGAGATTCCCACCACAACTACATCCTGACCCATCTCCCCAAGGCTTGCTCTTCAACCTTCCCGGTCCTTCAACACCCCAACTGATCACCCCAGGGCTTGTTAAGCATTAAAGCCTCAGAGCTCATTCCCAGACTGTTTTTCATGCAAACCTTATCACCTTCATTCCCCGTAACCCTCTGCTCTCGGTTCCCTCTCATGGGGCAGCCATCCATAACAGCACCTTTATAAGTACAAAGGTGTATAGTCAGAATACTCAGTGGTGCCATGGTTAATTGGTTAATTTCTCTCTTCTATCATTGGAGCATATTATTCCACTCTTCTAAAATGTAATGTAAGAAATGCAAGCTTCATAAAGTTAGATGAAGAGCCCAAGAAGGATTAAAACTTTAAATAAATGAATTGGGGTGTCATTGGAGATAGTTTAGAAATACCTAGGTTGCCTGAAATTTGTATGTACTAGGTTGATGCTCTCTTTTAACAACTACAGATGATAAATGGAGTGGATTGCACTTTATAGCACAAAATTAAGGATAACTAAAATGAATGTGTGTGTTAAGCCATTAGAGTCTTTGGAGTTCCGAGGCTATGATGACCCATGCATAAGGAAACTAATGGTATTCCCAGTACCACAGAGAATACCAATACAAAGTGTAAGCAAGGAAATGACCTGTGAGATTACCTAGTCTGCCTCCCTAACACTGCAGCATCATTACAATGAACATATTATATTTATGCTGTCTCCAGACTCAGATAATATTTATCCCAGTTTACTAATATTTTAAACTACAGTTTTACCCTTCTGGGGAATAATCAAGCTTAAGTACCTTCATTATAAGTTTTATTTTGCCCACGTTACTATTAACATTGAAAAAGGCCATTCTGAATGAGAAGCAACATTTTAAATGAACAATAAAAGAACTTGGGTTTTATTTCTGCAAATTCGGTCAAAATTCTGAAGAGAACAAAACTGAAGAATTCAGCATGAACAAGAGCTTAGGCTGGATTCTATAATAAAACTGGTTTATCAAAAATTCAATGTGCAACCACTGTGCACAATTTTTCAGATATGTGTTTTGAAAACTGTTAACTCAGCGCTCAGAAGCTGCAATATGTTTTGATGCCTTAAGAAGTAAAATCTGTAAGTTTGCAAAGGTATCAGTGAGGTAAAACAGAGCCTGTGTAATCTACTCTTTCAGTGTACTTGAAGAAGATAAAATTGAATTTGAATGTTTACATGGAGTTTGCTAACATGTCTATTAGAAAAAATGCTTTTTACATGTAAGCTGAGCAAATTTAATATGGTTTTGCTGATATACAATAAAAACTCACAATGCATTTTATAGTCTCTTTTTAGAGCAGAACCACATGTTAAGTATTTACATGAGAGTCTGCAGCAGTTCCTGGGCTGTAAGTGTTTATTAGGTACAACTGGGTTGATTCTGCTTTTGTTGCATCTCGTGCAGTCATTTGCACCTGTGCAATGATGCATTCCACTTCACATTATGTGCATTTTTACAAGGTTTTGGCAGCACAAAGGGGTCATAAAGTCAGTCAATATAATCATTGAGGAATACTTTCAGTCTCTGCATGGTGTGCAATCAGCTTTTAAGCTTTTACCACTCCTCTTCATAAGCCTATAAATACAAACCATAAAATCTGTAATTACAGAAAAGAGTGATCGTCTGCAATGTTGAAATATGTGAGGCAAATGAAAACTAGACCCACTGAATTAAATGACAGGCCTAGCACAGATCTTCTGTTTGCATTTTCGTGATGCTTCCATGGCCTGCCAGATGCCAAGATTCTATTCAGTTTGGAGAAGAAAAGATGGTAGGTGAGGCGGCAGCTCGTCTTTTCTCCTACAGAGTAGCTGAGGCAGATCATTCCCATATGGGAGTACTTAATGTGTAACCTCGGTATTAAGTTGGTGAAGTTTTAGGGCTTTAAAGCCTTTGACTCAATTTTCTTTCAAACTCACACCAGTACTTTTCTCTCTTTGCCTCACTTGCAATCTTTCAAACTTCTCATCTAATGTTTTTAGTAGTGGCTGAGAGCAATTTGCAAGCCCAGAGGTATAAACCAGAATCACTTCTAATACTTTACATTCAAAAGCTCTAATGTCATTAAAATTACCAGAAGAACAAATTTATTTTAATTCTGATATTTATATGGAAGAAACCATCAAAGGCACATGATATCTTGTAACACACAGTAAAATGGAATCTCACAGATGACAAATGTGATGTGTTGACAGTGAATGATTTATTTTTCAAAGCAGAATACTTCAGCTCAGGAAAAGCTCACCAGGCAGGCTGGCTGTTGGAACTGCTGACTGTGCAAGTTTCTTGGTCACCCCTACTTTAAGCTGGGCCTAAATCAACTTTTCACTAGGAAAAGAAACAGAAAAAGGCAGCAAGCAATGTCTGCTTTCACAGGACAGAAGAGAAGTGTGGAACTGCAAAGTTTAGAACTTTTTAGTTTTATTCCTGTTAGTAGGTGTTTGACAGAAATGCAAATGCTGAACTGATTTTGGTTCCTAACAATGAGTCACTGTTGGAGATAAATTTTTGGAGAAGGACAATGCGCATATTATAGTGCAATGTAGATTGTTATTCTTTCTTCCATATAAGCGTATATCTATTCTGTATGAGTATGTCTAACATGTATGAATATACCTATATGATAAATCTCTTCCTGTAGAACATGTCTGAATTATTTCTGATGTAATGTGTATAATTATTTCTGGTGTAATGTGCATAATGTTTTTAACCCTCCCATGTCCTTTCATTTGAGTTCATTCCTCTCTATTTGCACAAAACAGCTGATACTAAAGTTCAGGAGCTATTGGGTTGGGATTTTCATTGTTTTAGAAGGAAGCATTTCACTAAGTAATCTTGTGCCAAACAGGGATCTCTGGAAACAGGCAATGAATCTGAAGATCGTAACAAGCTGCACTGGATTTGGATTACATAAAGTTAATTTTCTTTGTGGTAACTCATATGGTGCTGTGTTTTGGATTTGTGGCCAGAACAGTGTTGATAACACAGGGATGTTTTTGTTACTGTTGAGCAGCGTTTACACAGTTGAGGCCCTTTCTGTTCCTCACCCCACTAGCTAGTAGGCTGGGGGTGTACAAGGAGCTGAGAAAGGACACAGCCAGGACAGTTGAACCCAGCTGACCCAAGGGATATCACATAATGTATAGCATCACATCCAGCATATAAAAACAGGGGAAGAAGGAAGAAGGGAGGGCTGTTTGGAGCAATGTCTTTCATCTTCCCAAGTATATGCGTGTGATGGAGTCTGGCTGTCCCAGATATGAATGAATACCCATCTGCACATGGGAACATTTTTTTATTTCCTTATTATGCTTTGCTTGTGTGCACAGTTTTTGCTTTACCTGGTTAACTTTCTATACTCAGCCCATGTGTTTTTCCCCTTTTGCCTTTCTAATTCTCTCACTCATCTCCCTATAGGGAAGTTAGCAAGAGGCTGGGTGGTGCTGAACCGCCCACCAGCACTGAACCATGACACAAACAATGAAGAAAAGGCTTTTAATCTTTAAAAATCACTGGGAGAAATCCTTGGTAGTGCTAAATCTGGGCCACATCAGCAGGCAGTAAAACAGATTTTTTTTTCTGATTTTTACTAAAATAAGACATGGAAAAAATAATGATACCTTTAAAATGAAGGAATATAAAGTATAAACAGTAAGTCCTTTACAGGAAAACTGGTTTTATTTGTGCTCATTTTATATTGACAAATTTACTCCCAACACTATGCTAGAAAGCGATGTTAAAAACATTCATTTGGAACTACACAGAAAATAAATGTGGGCTGGATGATATACATAAGAATTTCATGGCATAAGAATATTATTAACTATATGATTTCAGTCTCTTTTGGATCTCTTACAGCATCTGCCATAACCTGTCTCATCTTCTGAAAGTCCCAACATCTTTCCTCCAAAAGCAAAATATGTATGGGGTTGATGGAAACCAGATCTCCAGTAAGCTTATAAGAAGTAGCTGCATTAAATTGCTTCACTTTGCCACATGGTGAAGATATAGCAATAAAGAATGTCAAAAAAAGTGTATCTTTTTCTATTTACAGCCCTCTTTTGGTAAAAAATTCAATAATAATGCTTGGTACATGGAACAGGCCCTAAGTATCTGGAACGGAGGCTTCAGTTTTGATTCTTTACTGCCCCAGGGCCATTTACATACACAGAAATACTCTGTTCTAATAATGTTCAGATTTCTTATCTGACTTTTTATATCATGATTGAAATAAACCTTGATTTGAAATAAACCTGTGGTATTGTTTCTCTTTTAAATTATGCATACATCTCTTCTGGAGTAAGAACCTTGCAACTGAGCCAAAGAATTTTTGGAGAAGGCGAAAAAGTAAGTGTAGTAATTACAGGAAAGCTTAAGCAATTTCTCAAAACAGATATTATGACAGAGTGGTCTAGTGCTGGAGGGAGACCTGTGTTGTGAAATAATGCCTAAGGTGTGCATGATGAAATGATTGCAAGAAGTGGCAACAAAAAGAAATCTCAGGGTTATCTTCAACCAGATTGCAATTAATTTGACAGTGTACTATTAAAATTTGCAGAAACTTCGAGGAACTAACTTAAAAAAGAAAGTTCAGAACCCCCCTGTCTGTGGGTTGTAGACTTACCATTTTTTGATTATGTGGTAGGTTAAACCACTGGGTTTGACTGTGTAACTGTCAGGAATGGAACAGTTCAGGTATCATGTTCTGCGCTATTTACTTGGCATAAACACAAGGGTGTCTTGGAAGGTAGTGAGGATGCCTTAAATATGTTTCTCCCACTTCAGAATCAGAGACAAAAGATCACAGTTAGCCCATGACTCTCAGAGTGAAGTTGGGATGAAACACTGTGATTAAAAGAGAACTCCACAAAGACTATGATTGAGATTTCAGCTCCATTTGCCAGTGGCACTGCACTGTAAAGTTTACCTTGAAATGTACTTATGGGAGTGTTTCAGGACACTGGGAACTAATTGGAGTGCCCCATGGCTCCTAGATTAGTCAGTTTTCATACCTACAAAATCTAAGTTATTAAGCATGAGGTCTTATTTCATGTTTTACAGCAATAGAGTCAAGGCAGGGTGAACTGTACACCCAGACCAATACCCAGAAAAAAGAAAATATATATAGCTCAGAAATGTTTGTGTTCTTTTCAGGTTTGGAGGCCATAGAAAGTAACTACTCAATGATTGATTAGCTTCTCAAACACATTTTATTCTTAAATTCTATATGATGGGATGCAATTATTTCTGGAAAAATAAATTCAGGTTGTCAACCTGTGTTTTGGAAAATGGTTACCTTTCCATGGAATAGTGGTTTGTTCTCCATTGTTTGTTTTTCATGAACTCTTTTCTTAGAACAAAGGCTGTGTTTTATTGGTCTGCCTTGTGAGGAAAGTGAAATCTGTTTCACTTGAAAATTTAATTCAGAAATATAAATTTTCCCCAAGTTGCCAACTCTTGACATAATAAAGGTAATAAAATTATAGTTAAAGGTGTGCTCAATTTGGCTCAATTTACAAGCCATAAAGCACCTTTTATAATGGTTAGATGCAATGCTCAATTTACTTTCATCTTCTGCACCCCAAGTATATTAAATCAATTCCATTGAATCAGTGCAATCCCTCTTTATTAAAGTAAAAAATGTAATATGTCTAGAAGAAAGTATTGTCAAAGAAGAAATATTAATACTGCTCATCCCGAAAGGTTTTTACAGCATTTTTTTTTCTAGTTTTGGCAAAACCCCAATAATTTTATGTAATAAAATATTTCTGAACATAGTCCATGAAAGCTGATTATGCTAAAGTGTTGTTAGCCAGCAAAGAATCACCCTGTCCTGGTCAGTTGGTTGGAAAGGTCATCAAGAAACTGCAAACTTTATAGCTGGTGGGCTAAGTGTTGCATGAATATTGCTGTGGATAATTCATATGCGCCTTAGAATTAAAAATGAGACAATCTATACACTGTACGACTTAGTGATCACCCTACAAAAACATTTAAAGAAACTATTTTCAGTGTCTTTGTATGAGATAGTAACAACACGTTAAATTGTATTCACATCAACCATCAGTGGGTGCTTTCTTTTCCTACTTTACATCCAGCTGTTACTATAAGTACTTTGCCTCTGTTGGGCTTCCTAGAAAACCTAGGAATATTTCTGCGCCTCATAGAATCAGAAACTACAAGGCGAAACTAGGTTTCTTTATTCCAGTAATAATGACAATGGAGACAAAATAAGTGACTTTGTTTTCTGCCAGAAAAAGTGATGGTTCTGGCATTCCTGATTGCACCTTGCTTTTGAACTGCCTAATGCTTCACTAGTGACTGTTTTAAATTTAAGAATTTCTGTTATAGCTGGATTGAGGATCTTATTTGACTTTGCTAAATGAAACTTTAACATTAAAATATACCAAGGGAGTATACTTGGACTCAAGTGAGTGAGACAGCCATTTTTAGGCCCCTATTCCTTTCAAAAGCCAGCTGTTACTGGAATGGACTTCACACAGCTGCTTCTGAATTTTTTCCTCTTGCACCTAGACCAGAAGACTCAGACTTACCAGTGGAAAAAATAAAGAGAACAAACCCAAGATTATTGTTGCAATAATAAATCCTTCAAGCAGGAGTTATTAATAAGAACTAGATAAGCAGGAGTTATTAATTTGACTTGGATGGTAAACCCTTTTCTTTCGTAGTAAAAGCTTTGAGGAGCTGAAAATATCTTCATGGTCTCCATTTCAGTGAGCCCAAGAATTTCTGAGTTTTTTTTACTTGAAAACCCTTTGAAGTCCTTATTATAGCAGTGAATAGCTCAGTGACAGAGCCAAGCATCTGAGATGCAAGAGGTCTTCTTTGGCATCTCTGAATTCAAACCAGAGACAGAACCATCAGATTTATGTGTGTCACAGAGCATCATGACCATTGAATTTTAGTTATTTGGGATAGTTAACTTTCTGTTGAGGCAAAATAGTATCCTGAGAGAAGGAAAATTGAGCATTATGAGAAGCACAGAGAAAGAAGTATGTGGCGATTATGTCAAAGAAAAAATATACTGGAGGTCTGTACTGTTTTAATTTCAGCTTTATAACCAAAGCACATGGAAAAGGAATATTGATATGACAAAAGAGTGAAATGTGTTGGCATAATGTCAGATTTCTAAGAAATGTAAGCAAAAGTTAGCTTGTGGTCACAGAAGAATGTTGAACACCAATAAATCATAAACCAGCAGCATGATAGCTCTCAGCTCTCTGTGCAGTATTCCACCAACCTTGAAAAAAACTCAGGCAAGTCAGCCTCCTACTAATGACTCCTATTTCTAGTAAAGTACTTATATTACATACAATATATAAAGCATATATAATTATATAGAATATATAATAGACAATATACAATATAACATGTACATATATCATATGTCATATATATATCTTATATATTAAAGTCTCTTATAGGCTTTTAGTTAAGGAAAAGGAATGTCAGCTTTCAGAAAAGAGTAAAGGAATAGAGCTTCCCTTACCGGTACTGATATCCAATATCAGACCTGTGTGATCTCAAATACTGGTTCTTGCAAGATTAGAGTAAATCTGCCATTAATATAGCAACTCAAAGGTGAGCCAGGCATTGCCCCCAGATCACTTGCCATCACATTTACTAGACCACATCACAAGGGGGAGAACATCTATTAGTTGAATGTACTTATGACCCCAAAGATTTCTTAAAGAAATTATCGTACGCTAATAGCCTTCATTTGTAGTTATTTCAGAAACACAGGCATGCTAGTTTTCCTATGGCAGTCTGTTTCATATTCTTTACAAATTAATTACATCAAGGCCCATATTACTCAAGATCAGTTGAGCATTTGTAGGAATGTAGCAGTGATAAATTTGTCCTGTTCAAATTTATATTGCTTTTCTTCAGGAATGGAGAAACGGAGGGAAGAATAAATTTTAAGACCAGAAGAAGCATGTACGTGAGTAGAGTTAATAGTGAGTGTGCAAATATTCTTCATCTTTTCCAATTTATAATACTTCTCAATGTTTATCAAGTACAGAGAACGGATTGTGAATTTAGGTCTAATGTTCAATGCATCTTCCAGGATGAAAGACCAGTTTTAAAAGTTCTAGAATGAAGATTCAATAAATAAAAACAAACAAACAAACAAAACATAGATATTTTGTGATTGGTAAAACCTAATTTGATCTCAGCTCATTCCAGTAACTGTATTTTATGTCAAAAAATGATAACCTGGTCACTCCTTGCTGTAGTCAAATCTCTGCCACTCAGATTATAAAAGCACAACTGTCTTTCTCATGCAGATGAGAACTTTTGCTAAAATGTCTTTTTAACTGCTTTGTACACAGACTACAAACAATAGTAAAAAGAATATAGGAGAAGGAAAGTTTGAGTATGAATTTGTCTCCTGGTCATCAACAGTTCTCTGATAGACTTCTAGTTTCTGCAGTGTTTGAAGACTCATTACAGTTCTTTTGTTCCTTTTACTAGTTGTTCTTTACAAGCTTTTATTTTAGCCTACTGCACTGTATTTTCATACTTCATGTACCAAATTCTATAAGCCTATTTTCTACAGCTTGAATGGACTTCTGAAAGGAGGAAGCACAAAAGCACAAAATGTAATCAGTTCTAAGTAAAACTTAAGTCTGATGGCTTTGTAATGCTGATGCTTGAAGGCAGTTTTAGGTCCATGGGACCTTAGTACAAAAAGTGTAAGAAAAGTAAAATAGACCTGGGTATGGGCACAGTTAAACTGGCTGATGGGTGGAGGGGCAGGATGATTGCTATGTTAATGAACCCATTGAGTTGGTGTAAACATCTACTGGGGAGTATCCAGACTAGCAAACGTCCAGAATGGGAGCAGTTAAGCTACCTGATAAGTAGAGGGACAGGATGCTTGTTATGTTAAGCTGGTGCTTCAAAGACTGCAAGGGGTGATGAAAATTGTTGAAAGAATGACTCAAAGACCACCATCACGTTTTGTATGTATGCGGGAAACTTTCTGGAAAATGATGTAATTCACATGTAGCTTCACGAACATGTATGTATGCCCAAGTGACTATATAAGGATGGCCTGTGTGGCAATACAGGGACGCACCTTAGGAGCAGTTATACCCGTGCCTCCCGGCACTGCAATAAAGAATATCTGCTTGTCAACCTGAAAATTTGTTGGTGAGTTCCTGGAGTTTTCTCCGAATCACTTCAGCTTCTGAAAGAATAATATTTTACCTCTAAGAACCTTCTTTTCTTCCTCTGTCTTTTTTTGTCTTACATCTTCCTTTTGCTCTTTCTCAGATGGCGCATTTTGACCTCCTGGTTCTAGCATGACGTCCTTAATTGTATCCATATGTTTTGCAGTATCTCTGTATTGCAGTCATTGTGTATGTGCAGCTGATGAATATAAACTTAAACTGTAGTTTTCCTAGTTACTACTGGAATTTCAATCAATACAGATTCCCTATAACTACTGAGGTAGTTAGCTTTTTCATTTGGTATGATTCTAGGTGCGATGGATCAGATAGCTGACCTAACATCAGCATGGCCTACTCTTTCCCTCCTGTATATTAATCCTGGTGCAACAGCATTGTCTACCAATCATGAAATTTTCAAACTATTTACTTGTCTACTCCTGCCATTTTCCTTCAGTTTAAAACATACTGATGACCCTCTTGGTTTTAAGTCCCAGTAGTGTAGTTCAGATACAGTCTGTTCTTTCTGTGCAGACAGAAATCTAATCCAGAAATGCTCTTAATGTCTAACAAACTGATTTAATATGACTGAAATGGAACAATACATTCAAAGAATAAACTATAATAAAGAAAAAGGAGCTACTGGTGGATGCATACATCTAATGTTCATGCAAGGCACAATTCGTGCATAAAGAATATTAAAAAACTTGAAGTCAGACTCCAATAGACAGCTCAGATGATAGTCAAGTCTGCCTATTTTTTTTTTACTTTTTTCTTTGAGGAAGAAACCCTAGCTATTTTTAAATTTTATTTCCAGGCTGGGTTGCCAAATGCTATGTTCTCTTACGCAAAAGGAGATGGAA
This sequence comes from Forpus xanthops, assembly GCA_032466535.1. Taxonomy (NCBI): domain Eukaryota; kingdom Metazoa; phylum Chordata; class Aves; order Psittaciformes; family Psittacidae; genus Forpus; species Forpus xanthops. Next base: position 17,256 of record JASSUY010023210.1, read on the forward strand.
CAAGGTATAAAATACTATAAAATAGTCTAGTTCTATCTGATTGCCAGTTTTCTTAGGAGTTCTCACAGTCATTTTGTAAGGTTTAGTATCATGCTGCTGCATAACATTCTGTATGAAAATATACCTGTTCAAAACAGAACAAGAACTTTTAACTGACTAATCAGAGAGACATGGTTTATATCTGCCTGCAGGAACATAGCACTTGTACACACTGAATTATACAGTTACCTAATGTCTTAGTATGCCTTTCTTACAGTACTGACACAAAATTTTTGAATCTTCTTCTGAATAATGAAAATCAAAATAATTTCTTGTGGATAATAAGAAAATAACATATGTTTTATATTTGAAAAAAAAATCTAATTATTCATGATTAACCACTGAAAAACATTTCAGATAAAAGGTGAGAATTATTGACATAACTAATTGATATCCTGCGAGATTTACACAGATGAAACTGGGCCACATTTACAGAAAAAATCATTGCTTCACAGAGAACTAGCAAGGAGAATTCTGATCATCCCCCATGGGATGAGCATAAAAAATGGAAGTGTTTCACAGTATCGAAAACATTGAAGTACCCTGTTTGTGTTAAATTTAAAAAAAAAAAAAAAAAAAATTGCCTGTATTTAAAATTGATTATTTTTCTGTTGTTTCCTGATGAAGCTGACTTGTATTATAATCAGCTCTCCAAATTATAATATGCCTTGGATATTTTATGCTGGCTTTCACTGTGGAAAATAGCCACTAGAAATTACAAGATACTTTGAAGTTACTAATAGCATTTCATTTTGTAGTTACAGAATAAATGTTCTTTTCAAGCTGTACATGATCAATGACTCCTGACAGGTTATGCAATTCTTGATCTTCTATTGCATTTTGATGATGTGATAGATCTCACAATATTCAAAGCTCACATTTATTGAAGACATTATTAGTCACACTCTTAGTGCACTCAGAATAGATGTAAATCACTTATTTTTACAGAAATAAGGAGGACACTATAAGTATCGGGGGTATCATAAAAAAAAAACAATGAAGATGCCAAACAGGAGAGAGTTTCACTAAATCTGTGTGGATTGTCAGTTCTTTGAATGGGATTACTTTCATTATTCAAATGAAGATTCCTGTAAATGTTTTCTGAAACTAAATGAACTATACTCAAGAAAGGGAAAAATTGTTTCATTTTGCCATTGAGAACTCAGGCATAAAGCAAAATATTTGTCACATTTTAAATAACTTCATACAAACTGGCTATAAATTGTAAACTTAGACAAAAAAAGACTTAATGCTTCTGTGTGTGTAGTCTTATATTTGCTCAAAACAGATTTGCTTACAAAATTTATTCGTAACTGTACAACAGAGATTTTAATATAAAAAATGTGAATGGTTTAAAATATGCATCTAGAGTTTATTGAGACATGATGGGTAGTAGCATTTTCAATCTCTGTCTCTGCAGACCTGATAGATGCTGGTTTGTGAAAGCATGGCAGCAGAAAAGCTCAAATATATAGAATGTCCTTTCTCTGTATAGGCATGCATGTGTCATATTTTGCCTCTCTCTGCTCCTCACATAATGATGAGTTATGAAGGAAAAGTTCAAGATGCCTATGTAAGGCAAAGAGAAATGTCTTTATATGATTTCTAGTTGCTGAGACGATCTTTCTGGAATATAGTAGCCTGAAGAACTGTCTACACACAGACAGTCTTGTGAGTTGAGAATACATAGATCACTTGCATCTAATATGACTTACAAAGAAAACGAAGACTTATAAAGGAAAAAGGAGGAAAAAAAAAGTGAGGAAGTATTATTTTCCAAAAGGTGAAAAACTTTATGAAACATCTGTGTTACTACTAGCTTTCTTTTTGCTTCTGTGCTATGGTAGCAAATGTGCGGTAAGCTTACTGTTGTGCTGGAAATAAGAACTGCAAGCAGCTTTTTATTCTTCTGTTATCTAGGGCAGAGCACAGTAGTCTGAGCGTCTACAGATATAACGGAGTGAACTCTGGAATTAATCTGTCAGGGCTTTGACTTCAATGTGTCATTTGGCTAATGGCTCAAGTCAAGCATCTGAGTAGCTTGATGGAACCTTTCCCAGGAATGCAGTCAATAAATGGTGATTGGGAATTAGGGGCTGTTGACCAGTCATATTTTACTGTAAGGAATAAGCTTTTTTCTCCCCTTGTTCATATTTGTGTCTGTTATTCACTGAAGCGGCAGCCTTCAGGCATGAGTCAGAAGTTCAAGAATGGCTTTCACATGAATGTGTATATCAGCAGCAAATAAAATGAAAAAGAAAAATTAAAGCATTTCTGAAAGACAGCTAAGAGCCAAATACTAAAAGCGAAAATGGAGGAAATGCATACTTTCTAGTATGAGAAAAGTCCAATGGGGGGGAACAAATCACATTTTGGTGAAATCTGACCATGAAGGTAGGAGCTGTGATTTGAAGCAAATTTCCACAAAAAGTTATGTTAGGAAAGTCACATACTTTTTCACAAATAGATAATAATCACAATTTATTTATTAATTTGACATCTGTACTGGCAAGAGTCAGTTTAATAAGGAAGTGACAACTTGGTGCAATTCCATTCTGGAATGCCTTCAAAAAGTTCAAGAAAGTTAAAGTTCACTTATTTAACGTGGAATTTCAGCAAAACCAAAGAACCTCCATCTGCTCTAGAACTGTCTTCATTAGTATTTATCATTATTGATTTGGAAAATAACAATAAATAATGCAGCACTAATACAAAATGTTATTTTAATGAAGTTTTTCTGTCCACACGCACTGCGTTGAACACAACCTAACTGCAGGGAGACTTCCCTAAAAGTAAATTGCAACTGACCGACAAAATGAAACAGCTCATGATACTTTTAGTACTATGGCTCTGCTGGTGCATGACTTCTCGCTTATCTTACCAAAACCCACAAGATGAGAGCTGGCATAGAAGCTCATGAGATCTCTTAGAGTGCAAATAGTACTCATACCAGCTAGCTGAAAGATACTTTGTGTGATTATCCAGCATGCCTTAAAAATTAGACGATAGACCCTCTATATTTCTGTAGAGTATGAGTTTGAACATAAAACACAGAGCTTTATGCAGGGTTGCCATGGTTCCCTTTTCTCTTTTGTATGTAGTCTAGTATTAGTTACACCCTGCCTAAAAATTAGGCAGCTAATCTAAACTCAAATCACACATGCTCCAACAGGTAAAAGCTGATAACTTGAGAAGGCAATTTATGTATCCAAATGAGTTGCAATGTCAATGAGTCTCAGTACTCGCTATAGAATTATGTATGCAGCAAATTAAAACTATACCAAAGAGTGATTTCAAGCCCTAGGAAGTCCATAACCTCTTCCTATCAGTGTTACATGCAATATCTCTCAGCTTAGCCATGGTGGCTAAATGGTTTTACAGTAATCCAAGCATGGGCTGCCTGAGATGATGATCTGACAGCAGCAGTCTAGCCAACAGCAACTTTGCAAGGAGTTGGTGGTACACGCAATTAAATACACTTTGAGTTCATGCCTGGGGACAGCATGAACCTCAGTTAGTCCTGCTTGTAGGACCCATGACAAAAGCCTTGAATTGACACAAGGAAAAATGGATTCAAATGCCAATTCAGAGTCAAGCAGAATGAATGTAACCTAGTAACAGCCAGAGTGGGAATTGTCTCACCCAGCATTACATGTCTACACTGTAGGATTTTGATTTAGGCGAGTGCCTGGAATGACAGGATGAGGTTAGCTTCTCTCTAGGCGCCAGAGTGATATCGAGTGCATCTCTAATGACCATAATGGCAGCCCACACCTATCTTTTTGGGAACTTTAGCTATTTATAATTGTGGGAACTACTCATAACCTCATTTTGGACAATAACAAAAAAACCTCAGAGATTCCTGATACACAAGTAAAATTCTCCCTGTTGGCATACTTCAATCATGCAATTTGGCCCACATGCAAAAAGCTCAAATATCCTATTATCTCAGTTTCTCTCAACTCTGGTTAGTGCCCAGCAGAATAATCGCTAATCATCATATTTTGATGGTAGCCTTTAAAATTCTTCAGAAAAATACAAATATGCACCACATTACTGACTGCTAGTCTTTGTGTTCTTGTAAGGGTACAAATAACCATAATAAGGCTGATCTAGAGACATGTCTACAACTGCAGAAATCAGAGCAATGTTTCAGCTGTGGTTTTTATATACATATGCTATCTCAAATTTTTACTCTTTTAAAATCAGATTTTAGTAGCATGGAAATACATCCATATTTGCAGAAATTTACTTCTAATATATTGGAATTAAATGAATTATGCATAGACTCATAGAATTATAGAATGAAGAATTATATGAAAAATGCTACAAGTACAAAATCAGATAGGTGAAGTTGGCTCCAGTCTTTCCTATCTTTCATCTACCTAAACCAGATGTGCACTATTTGAATATTGGGAAAAAAATTAACATTTTTATATTCTGATTTTTTCTGGATTTTTTTTCCAAAGTACATTTTTGTATGTGTTCAGGAAAGTAGTCTTATTTTATATGATGATTTATCTAAGGCAGTAATTTGTAAACTAAAAGAAAATTTAGCCTTTATTAGAAAATTAGTTCCTTACCTATTAAAACTTCTCGACACTATTTCTCTGTAGCCATAGTAAAAAAAAAGTGCATTTTAAAATAACACATTCTGAAGCAAAATGCTTAGAATAATACCTTATGGGAAAACCATTTTAATTCTGTAAATTCAACATGATGTTTTCAAGTATTCAGTCAAAATGGAATCTTGAACACCATAGTTTTAAACCAATCTTTAAAGGTGCTTCTGAATATGTATAAAGGAGATATACTGACAACTGAAAAATGCTTCACTGAGTTTTAAAGCATGGTGTCACCAGAATGATTTTGCTGTTGGTGTTGAAAAACATTAGTTTTGTTGGAATAGCATTCTTAAGTGAAAAGTTACTTAGACACAAAAAAAAAAATTACAAAAAAAAATTGCAAAACGTATATATGCTTTAGTGCAAGCAATATTCAACAATATATTTTAGGGAGAAGTGTGTACATTTCAGAAACTGTAAAAATTCTGTGACTTTTAAAAGTTAATGGAAGAAAAAAACATCAAAACTTAGGGCAAAAATTTGCTTTCACAGTCATAAACTGCATTGTAAAGATGTTATTTTGTTCTCCTTTCAGGCATAATATTTTGGTGCGAAATCCATGCAGACATAGTGGAAGGCTGAAGTTGAGATCTATCATGAAGCTCTGAGAATATGATTTTGTCTAGAATTTCCTGCTTTATTCTCCTATTAAAAGTCTAGTAAACTCTCACTCTGTTCTTTTAAAATAGACGTTCTTTCAAATGCATTCACCATAAAAATGAACTTACCTGATATATCTGTTGGCTTGGCCTTTACCATGTTAAAAACAAAATACTCCATCTTTTTTTGGCAAAACTAGTGATTTTCTAGGCATAGACCCAAAACTGTATTTTGCTAGGGTTGTTTTCTCTTGTTTCCATTTTAAAGCAGTGTCGATTCAGTAGCTATAATTATTGTACTTACAGATGAGCACAGAAGTTATTTAATAATAAGAATAAGAATGACAAAAACAATAATCTTGTCTTAGAAAAATCAGAGTAATAATAAGACTTCTATTAAAGAAAGAAAAAAGTAATGGAGAATCTGTAGACCTGGACATAAACCAACATATTTCAGTGTTTAGTTAACCAGCTACAGAGAAGTACACAGTAACAGAAAGATACCAATTCCGACCTTAATGACTGACTATAGGCAAAAAATGAGATTAGACAACTAGTAGTTTTGGACCACTTCTATAGATTAACATAAAATCAGAACAGTTCATTAAACTGCTTGGTATTACTTCCTTTGAGGGCTTCACACATTGCCTACTTTCTCCTCTTTTGAGGACAGGAACATACATTTGACTATAGCTGATTTTCCAGAAAGGCAGCAAAGTGCAACCTTAGGCCTCATAGAAACAGCCAAGTCACTTAGAATGATCTAGACCACATGGATATGGTAAACTAGGTTTCTGAAATGGCTCTTAGTCAACCTGGGACTCCCAGGTTGTTATAGTCCTATTTTTATTCTAGAGATTCACACATGTTGTGTTCTTATCTTACTTTGAATAAGAGCTCCTCTGAGGAGCTTTTCACTGAGAACATGAGATTTCAACAGGAAAACACCAAGCTAATAAGTGCTAAAAAAGGAGCTTGTAAGGGATAAAAAGGAATCTAATACCCTCTTCTGTTACCTTTTTAAAGTCACTTCTCTGTACCAGAATATCTGGGAGGACAAAACTGAGAATAAAGCTTTAAGGCCCTGCAGAGATCTGAAGGGGGTCCTCAGACACAACAGTCAGACACCTTGGCACCCTTGGTTAGATGTAAAGTATCTAGCTAGCCTCTTCCAGCTGAACTTTTGCAAGCTGCACAGAGTGCAATTACTAAGCATGTCAGCTCTACCCAGTGACTGATGCTTTCTGCAGAAATTATTTTGTTTATATCTTAAAAACACAAAACAAAACAAAAATCCCAAAACAAAATTAGAGGGACCTGGACAAGCTTGAGGAGTGGGCCTATGTGAACCTTATGAAGTTCAAAAAGGCCAAGTGCAAGATCCTACACGTGGGTCAGAGAAGCTCCTGTATCAGTGCAAGCTGGGGGATGAAGTGATTAGGAACAGCCCCTCAGAGAAGGACTTGTGGGTACTGGTGGTGGATGAAAAGCTGGACATGAGCTGGCAGTGTGTACTTGCAGCCCAGAAAGCCAGCCATATACTTGACTGCATTAAAAAGAGTGTGACCAGCAGGTCATCGGAGGTGATTTGGCCTCTCAACTCTGCTCTTGTGAGAGCCCACCTGGAGTACCGTGTTCAGCTCTGGGGCCCTCAGTACTGAAAAGACATGGATCTGTTGGAGTGGTTCCAGAGAAGAGGGACAAAAGTTATCAGAGGGATGGAGCGCCTCTCCTCTGAAGAAAGGGTAAGTAAGTTGGGCTTATTTGGGTGAAAAAGAGAAGGCTCTAGGGAGACCTTGCTTTGCCTTTCAAAGGAGCTTATAAGAAATATGGAGACAAACTTTTCAAGAGGGCCAGCTGTGGTAGGATAAGACATAATATTATTGAACTAAAAGAGGGTAGATTTAGGATAGATAGAAGGAATAACTTTTTTTACAGTGAGGGTGGTGAAAGACTGAAACAGGCTGCTCAAAGAACTGGTAGATACCACATACCTAGAAAGATTCAAGGGATGAGCAACTTGAGATAGTTGAAGATAACACTGCTTATTGCAGGGATTGGACAAGATGACCTTTAAAGGTCCATTCCAACCCAAGCTATTCTACAATTCTATGATTCTAAGTCTAGAAAACTAACTGGTAAATCAACTGAAGTACATTAATTCACTCAAAATCTGAAAGCTAAACATATATTGTATATATATATTTAAATGGAAAATTTCATATATTCAGAGTAAAATGTCATTAAATACACTTTTTAACTGAATAGAGATATTACTGTTTATTCACTCTGTCAAGCCAGCTTGCTTTTGACTAATGAATTCTCTCAATAGCATTACAGAATATAGTATTATCAAAAGATATTCAGTGAATAATTGCTAGCATAATGAATAATGAATCTGAAAATGCAGCAAACTGTTTGCACACACTTCATCAACAGAAAGACCTAAACACATCTAATACATTTTTAATGTATTCTTTACTCTCTAATTATCATCAGATATGTGTGGAGAACTGAATAGAAATAAATATCTATATATGGCATGCAAATGAGAATGTGTAAGCTGTTAACTTCAGTGCCATCTGTCACAAAATAAAACTACTGGCAGCAGCAATAAATGTAGCTCTTTATATGTGGAACCAGGCAGAAGCAAAATTTGTGTAATAATATAAAAATGGAGAAATAATTGAAATATTCATTAAGAAGAAAATACTTAAAAAGAAGTAATAGCTCATATTGAACAGATCAAGCCTGAGGCATGGTCCTGCACACTGAAAATGTACAGTGCACTGAAAATGTACCTGATAACAACACAGAAATAAGAAAATTCAGTAAGCATTAAAATTATATATGAATCTGAAAATTATAAAAAAATAACTGCTGTATTATGTGCCATTCCTCTACTAAACCAGAGCTTTTAGATTCCTCTCAAACATTTGAAGGATTCTGTTGATGAATGTGTTCTGCGTATGAAGACATATTAATTTTAAAATTACTTTTTTTTTCTGAATATGACATTGAAATTCTGTATTTTTTCTCAAAAAGGTCTCCAACTTTGCTGTATCATGAAGTGATAGCAGTAGGAGACATTAACATCTCAAAAAGTGCATGTCACTTTTCAGAAAGATGTAGTATTCCTGCCTTGTTTCTTTTTTGAGGAGACCACCATAATTTTATTCCACAAGCTCGGTTTTTAGTTTTGCTGATAATATCTGCCGAATGGCAAAGTTGCAGTCAGCACTCCATAAACTTAGCACTGCAACCCTGATACAAATCCAGAGAAGCTGATGAGATTTTTTTTTCTGCTTTAAAAGACTGGGATTACACTGCAAGACAGATTTCATTGGCTCTCCTTAAAAGCCTTGCTCCTGTTGCGATAAAAGGTTTCTACAACAGCTCTAATCAGATAACCTGGCTGTTGTTGCTAATAATTTAGAGTGTCACAATGCCTGTTACCACTCTACTCTCACAAGTTGGGTAACTGTATGTCTGGTCACTCTTTAACCTGCTTCTGAAATGCACTGGGGCTGCCTATGGGGTTGGAGATTCAGCTAGCCTATACCCTGACAGCATCAACCAGCAGCACCTGAGGAAAAGGATGAAAGAATCCACCTTTCCCCTCCCATTTCCACACTCTCCCTTTTCTCCACTCTCAATCAGAAGCAAAGGGTAGAAGGATGAAAGCTGACAGCATATCACAATTTAATACAAATCCCTCTGTCATACATGATTCAAGATCTGCAAGACATTTGCTTGGTCACAGAAAACTAAGTAACCTGGATAGATTCACAGGAATCTGCATTATCACTGAATTATTATTGAACCTGGTAGCTTTTACTGATAATTTCTATTGCAGACTGAAACTATTAAACATGCAGAGGGTTGGAACTAGATGATCTTAAGGTCCTTTCTCATCCTAACTATTCTATGATTATATGATTTTATGCATAAGAAAGCCTGAAAAACAAAGAGTGATTCTGAGGCTTCCAGCTGTGCATTGCATTAAGGTTTCTTATAGTTACTAATTTTCTAGTTGGCAATTTAAAAAGATCTGGTTATTACATTTTTCTCAAAATAGGGATCAAGTCCTTTGATGATTTAGAAAATGTTGTGGTGATGGAGAGACCACCCTGCTGGGCCTGTCCCTGTTGCATTGTGCTTTCTTCACTAAGGCTTTCATCCATTTTTATCCATACTAGACACCTCTGGCAAGCGTCTTCACTCAGTAACTACTAAGCCCCTATGAGAAGTCTGTAAGCCTCCGTGGAGGTACATTTGAAGAGCTAATATGAGGTGAGGAGACTGTGATAGTTGAAGGGAAAAAATTAGAGCAGGAAGACCTGGGACAGGAGGGTGGAAAAGAGAGTGCCAGGATGTTTGTGCTTGAAGAGAATAAGCTTGGAATCAGGAGTCAGAAATGGAAAGGTGGAGACCAGCGTGTTAAACAGAGTGGGAAATTTCAAAACAACAGTTGTTTTTCTGTTTGATTATGATTATTATGATTATAAACTCAAATTAACAATCTTAAACTGACCATAAATCATTTTAAAGGTCACACTAGGACACCTTATTTAACTTTGTCCTTTAATGCTGGGATAGGAATACTTAATAGGAAATAATAATTTTCCTTTAGTCTTGTAAAAGAAAAGGGGATTAAAAACAGGGGCTAAAATAACACTGCTCATGTTTTCCTGCCTGACGTAAAAACAAAATATATCTTAGGAAAAAGTAGGAAACACTGTCTTGTGTCTGTAAGCTTTCTGCAGCATAGTTTTATTCTGTTGTTGACTCACTCTTTGACTGCAATCACTACCAGAGTGCTGAAAACTGTTGTAAGACTTCTGTATTACGTTTTCTATACATGGAAAAGAAACTTTAACATTGGTATTATGAAGATTTGCTTCATATGTCATAGAATCATAGAATAGTTACGGTTGGAAAGGACCTTAAGATCATCTAGTTCCAACTCCCCTGTTGGAATTGCATCAGCCCACCTCACAAGCAGATCAAGGTCCCTCTGGATGGCGTCCCTTCCCTCCACTGTATCAGTCAAATCACACAGCCTGGTGTCATCAGCAAACTTGCTGAGGGACTGCACTCAATCCCACTGTCCTTGTCACTGACAAAGACGTTGAACAAGACTGATCCCAACACCAATCCCTGAGGGACATCACTCGTTACTGGCCTCCAGCTGGACATTGAGCCATTGAGCATAACTCTTTGTGTGCAGCCATCCAGCCAGTTCTTTATCCACCGAGTGGTCCACCTATCAAATTGATTTCTCTCCAACTTAGAGACAAGGATGTCATGTGAGAATGTCAAACGCTTTGAACAAGTCTAGGTAGATGACATCAACTGCTCTACCCCTGTCCATCAGTTCCGTAGCCCCATCATAGAAGGCAGTTCTCTATATGAATATAAAGGAAGTATTTTTTAAGACATGAAATGATATGATTTATTGTATTTGTACACTATTTATAATAACATCTACAACTAACATTGCTTGCTTGCTTGTTTGCTCCATTCCATCCTTCTTCTATCTACCTCTTTATCTATTTGCCCTCATATGCAAGAAGTCAGGCTGGATGATTCAGTTTCCCTTTTTGCTTTGTAGATTATGTAAGGGTTTGGTCACTTTCCTGTAATACAAGGGGAGCTCAAGTAAATAAACAAAATCAAAACCGAACACATCTGAAAAATCAATTGGAAAATGAATTGAAAATATAAGGGAGTTTGTTTGGGTTATTAATATGTGAAATACTGATACAGGCAAACTCAAGAAAAGAAGATATGCTGGATCTGAGTGTATTCTGTGGAGAAGGATGGGAATATATACTTCAAAAGTGTGATACAGAAAATTCATTTAGCCTTACATTAGCCCAGTTTTCCTAAATTTAAACTGATGAACCTGGTAGAAAAAAGTTTTGGGAACCCTAACCTCCTAAGGTACAACATACTTACAGCTGATAGACAATTGTTATCATATCATTGTTATCCTTAGATAAGATATAAGGAGGAAGTTCTTTACTGTGATGGTGTTGAGACACTGGAATGGGCTGCCCAACGAACTTGTGAATGCTCCATCCCTAGCAGTGTTCAAGGCCAGGTTGGACAGAGACTTGAGTGACATAGTTTAGTGTGAGGTGTCCCTGCCCATGGCAGGAGGGTTGGAACTAGATGAACATAAGGTCCTTTCCAACCTAACTATTTTATGATTCTATATGCTCACGACAAAGTGATAAAGAAGTTATGTGGCCCCACAATCTACTCTGTGGGATCTTTGTGTTTGCAAGATCAGTCTTCATGTACAAGTTTTCCTCCACCTTAGTCCAACATGTTTGATTTAGCAACCTCAATGCCACTGCTAATCTACAATGGCTTGGATAGGATTCCTTATATTAAAGAAGAGCGTATGGAAGAGCCTATGTCAGAGGTGAAGTCATTTAAATGAGTAAATTAACTCTTGCTGCTTGCTGCTTTCTCATGTTTTAAGATGCTTGAATCAATGAGGTCAAAGATCATGGAGGAAAATGCGTCTTTCACATCTTGTGAAAAAAAAAGAAGATAAATTTGAGGCAGCTTTGCTTTACCACCCAAACATCCCATACAAAGACAGAAAGAAACACTGAGGCAGCCATAGAAGCATCTCTTCTGTCTTACAATATGAACGTCTGGAACCTTTGGCCTTTGGCAATTCTCGATGCTGACATAGTTTCTTTGTTAAAAACTGTACTCAAGATTTTTGTGCTAGACTTGCAATAAACAAAATCATTTGCCCTGTAGATTTTAGAACTTCATAATCTTATATTTAGTCCTCACTATTCCATATTCTGCTGGAATGAAGGAAGTTTAACTCTTTTTAAGATCTTGTACTAAATGATTGATTTGACTTGGAGTTCTGGAGCCTAAAAAAAGGACTTGAGGCACTTTAGTTTTTCTTCTGATCAAAGTACAAATGGCTGTAAGCATTTTAGCACTATATTCAACTAAAACTTACCAGAATCCAGAAATGAAGTTGCTGCAGTGTGATAAATCTTGAGATATGAGTCTTAACCTATGTTTTGTTTAGGGGTATTTTTCTGGGAGATGGAAAATTGAGAGTGGAATGGATGAAGCAAAAATAAAGGAAATTAAGGTGAATAAACAAACTTTTTGCAGACTTATTTAGCACACCCATTTTCTAAAACAGCTGCATTTAAAGAGGATGTTAGTCTTATTTAATAATAACAGATGGAAACATCCACTCTCAGTAGGTGGTTCCCACCTGAACAAGAACAGAAGAGGTGCCTGCAGTAGCAGAAGTTAAGGAGCATTTAGCATTCAACAGCCCCTCTCCATTAACCCTCAGCAGGAATGGAACTCTTCAGATTGATCTAATCACTCCTCAAGAGCTGATCCCTGAACCTAAGTGCTTAACTGACTTTAAGGTAGAATTCCAGGACCACCAGTTAAAACATTAGTCATGAAACTACATAGCTCTTAGGATCCACCTATGTGGTTCATTGGGGTTAAAAAAAAATCCTGCTCTGCCACAAGACAGGAAAATTAGGTTTTCCTCATTAGATTAACCTTTGAAAATATAACTGCTGTAATGAAAAAACGCAGTTGAAAGTAATGGCCTCTGCGATGATATTTTAGTGTGCACAAAGTGGGTACGATATATGTTGTCTGCTGGTTATGAGCATCATTAATTCATCAGTGGGAAATCCCTCTGACAACATTAGTCACTTTGGAGCAAGTACATCCTCCAAGTTCTGTCTAGTATGAAAAGCTTTAAGAAAAGCTTGTTTTATTATTGCTTTTATATAGATCGAGATTGTGCTTATAGCACACAGCTGTAGGTAAAAGCATAACAGGAACTATGGAGTAACCATATAAAATTTGTATTAAAAAGATCAAAATCACATAGATACTTTTATCAGAAGTAGTTTATGTCCCATTTGAATAATGCTTTATTTTTATATACCGCTGGCACCTATTTAGATTTTGCCTTAACAATAACGCTGCCCTTACAAATTACTTTAACAAGAAGATCATACACCAATGAGCCTCATATTCAAGGCAAGGAAACAACAGAAGTTACAAACAGCAGCTAAATTAAAAAAAAAAAAAAAAGAAATAGAGCAAACCAGTGTTACAGTTGATTAACCAACAAATTTTAGCACATGTCCAAACTGGAAAGCTCAGATGAAATAACTGTATTATAATTCTGTCACTTGCTGGATAGAAACTCAAAGTAGATTATATGTCACAATTACAGATCCTGATGAGGACTTGACTCCTTCAGTGTAAACACGACTTAATTTTCACTGTAAATCAGTGTCTTTTTGTTCTCCTTTCTATTTATTCCATTAGAGCTCAGAAGCATCAAGTCATCTATCTGAGCAGTTTCCAACACGAATCCCAGAGCAGGGGAATGATTTATACCAGAGCCTCATGTATCAGCAGTGCTGTACTTTTTCTCCAGAATTTTGTCATATCCTGTTTTGCATATCTTGAATATAAATGTATTTTCCACAGGGGCAGGATATGGTTTGTTTTGATCCCCATCTGAAAAATGCTCACAAGCCAAATGATGAAAAACAGACTCAAACTTCTTTCTCCAGAGTCTGATAAATTATTCTAATATGCAGAAATCATATGGAAGAGGTAGGGAGGGTTCCGAACTGGAGCACTGCTACCTCTCTATTTAGAAAAATGGATATGAGCTTTATAGTGCATTCCTATTTCTGCTTAAAAGCATGATTTTAAAATGTCTTTTTGCATATAGTAGCTAGATGAGGAGTTTCCTCTTAGTGCTTTGGAAGGAATTGTTCATAACATGCCTATCCCTCATTAAAAAAAGTTTTTCACCTATTACTATTTTCCAGTACCTTCCTTTACCCATAGGATGGACTATCTCACCAATTTTAAATTTCATTTCCTTATCTGCAGACTCTGCAGAGACAAGTTGCCCAGTCTTATATCGATAGTTTACCTGCATAGCCCCTGTACTCTGCATCCCTGGGCACCTAAAGCAAGTCTCTCAGGGAAAGGGTATTTTTCTGCAGAATTAGATATCTATACCAAGAAGCCAGGGAAACATAGAGGGACAGTGCACACCAAGATCACCTCCTGACACATAGTTTTCAGCAAATGATCAGAATATGGACTCAGGAGTCAGGGCTGCCAGAGCACAGCACCCGACTGCATGGGTTAGTCTCTGCTTACTGCTGCCTGCTCTTCCTAAACCAAGGTGGAGCTTTAGCAGTACCACTGCTCTAGATCTAAGTCCACCAGAACTAAGATCGGCTCTTTCTGTACTGTACCCACACTGCAGTGAAGTCTGGTTTTGCATGGGATGGCAGAGGCTCAGCAAAGCTCAGTAGGATTGTTTCAGTACCGCACTGCTTTGACAATACTGCTTTGGGGATTCAATGGCAATGTAGCTACATGAAAAAGCTGTTATGCCTGATATGGTCAATCATGATAGACTGGCTGGCCATCACGGACATAAGACATAGATTATCTGGAAACAAAATACACTGCCCACAGGCAGTGAACAGCAGGTGTATTCTGCTTCCATGGTCTTTCATTCACTTCAGATGGGTGTCAAAAGCTAAGCTAGATTTCAAATCACTTCTGTGAATCAGGGCACAAATACTTTAATCTCTCTCTCCTGTTCTGGCCACTTCTCCAGGAGTGGTAATGTTCCAGGATGCAGGGAAGGAAGGAGTGTAGGGCACTTTAGATATGGACTTAGAAGATCAGGACTCAGTTCTGAGCTGCACTATAACATAAGGGTATATAAAGATATCAACCTTCCTTTCCGTAATTCATAAAAGAATTAAGGCCAAAAAATACACATCCTTGTTTTTTAAATTTTAACTGCATATTGATATGCATCTTTGTCATGGGTTCAGCAGCAGCGGTCATTTTTCTCCTTTAAGTAGTAGCTGGTGCAGTACTGTGTTTTGGATTTTTGGCTTGGGAGCAGTGCTGATAACACCAGTGTTTATAGTTATGGCTTAGAATGTTTAGGC
>JASSUY010023210.1:32640-45493 GCA_032466535.1 Forpus xanthops
GATTTATGTTATACCTTAGTTACTAAACTGTTCTTATCTTAACCTGTGGGAGTTGCATTCTTTCAATTCTCCTCCCCATCCCCCAGGACTGGGGAAGAAAGAGGGAGGAGTGAGTGAGAGAACTGTTTGAGGGCCTTAAACCATGACAATCTTTTAGAGATGCTTGGAAAGGGAGAAAAATTGAATTTGTCACTTTTGTGATATGGTGAATTTTTTTCTCATTCATCAACTGTCCAGAACCAAACTGTCACTGGCACAGTAACCTGTGGTGAATATTTCTTCTGCGTGCTTTCATAACACACTATGCAAATTGCATGTCAGTTATATTCTCAGTGTCCTACTTTAAGTCTGAGATCCTCCTTTTAGGCAGTTCATCTGCCAGTATTAAATAAGTTCTAATAGCCCTGCCTGGAACTGAAGCTTTCTCTCTCCAAAGTATAGCTGCTTTTTAGCATCTTCTCCTGGATTATGCACTGTAGCTCCACCAAACATAATTTCTTTTGTTTCTCTCAAAGAAGCTGTACCTCTGTAGTAATGTTTTCCAGGACCTAGTGGAAGATGAGGGAATAATGAGGGGGGATGAGGGAAGAATGAAGAATTATTTTTTTTTTTTTCATTGCTCCGTGTCCTCAGCAAAGTATGGCAGCACTTATTTTTTAATGGTTCACAGGCAGTATTATTTGACCTTATAAGGTTTTGAGGATTTGAAACATGAGTCAACACACAGTAACCAAGTCAACACTGAAACACAGTGTCTGTGGCTTGCCAAGTGCGGTTGCTTTGACACAGCTCTATGTCATAACAGAGCTTGTACCAGGCCGCAGCTCAGCTGGCTGTGCATATTTCTGCATGAAGAGTTTAGGGAAATAGCCTTAAAAAATATCTAAGAAACTAAATACCAAAATTATCTAATAACTTGATGTAAAGCATGAAGAAGTGAATGCAAAATTATTGCACTAGATCTTGGTTATCTGTGAATAAATATCAAAGTATGGATGTATATGAACAATAACCATGGTTATTGCTTTTCTCGTTTTACCCTTCAGGAAACAACTTAATCAAAACTAATGCTTTAATCACTGATTTCTCTGTGAAGTACTCTATATATTTGTCATTAAACCATAATCCTTCTGTGACATTCATTACTTCCAAAAGATGTTATTAAGCTTAGTTTGACTAACGCAGTCATAACATTTAGTGATCACAAACACTGCTTTTTGACCCTGAATCCTATCATTCTGTCAATCCTCAGTAGTTACCAGGTGGTTTTGCTCTGTAACTACTGAACATTTTACAGGATAAATAATTTTACCATACGATCTAATCCAACATCTCTTGCCATTTATAGGAAATTATTCCTTGAAGTTTTTTTCTCTTTTTTGACATTTCTTGCAACATTGTGAAGGTGAAATGATAAAAATAGAACACAAGTACGAATTACTGTTGTAATGGAATATTATCTTTGCTATATTGCCATTTATAACTTTAAGGATTGTTTAAAGATTATTTCAATATTCTCAGATGAAGTAATGATTTATTTTGACATAACAATGCATCTGCAAATAATTTATAATTCTAAAGTATTGTCTAAAGAAGTTTATCTTGCAGAACAGTAAATAGAGCATTAATAGACTTGTCTAAAAAATAAATTGAATTTCAATATTCATCCTGAGTGAGGGAGGTAATTTCTTCTTCTAGTTAAAAAGTAAGCAGAAATTAGTAGGAAAAAGAAAATAAAACACATCCCAGGCCTTTAGCTCTACTTCTCAGCAATGCTAATTCAGATAAAAACTTGAGCAATACCCTGTGATATCTGTGATGCCCTCATTACAGTGGAAAGTATAATATGGCTAAATCAGGAGTGGGAGAGAGATTAAGAGGCTAATTTGCTCTTCAGCAGAGAGCTGCTAGAAAAGCAGTAACTGTACATGAATAGTAAATACAAAACATAATCACAGTGTTAATCGCTTGAAAAAATATTACTAGGAACAAACAAGTTGTGTCTTCTGACAGTAATTTAAAGCTTATTTTTGCTTTCTCTGATTAACATTCTGCTTTTTCCTTGATTTTTATTTAAAAAATATGTAGCAAAGCTTTTTTTTCCACCCTTTTTTTTTCTTTTCTTCCTATTTACATATTCACAGAATTGTTGGATTGTTAGTTTTGGAAGAGATATCAAAGATCATCTAGTTCCAACCCACTACCATGGGCATGGACACCTTCCATTAGACCAGCTTGAGCAAAGTCCTACCCAAACTCTTCTTGAACACTTTCAGGGATGGGGCATTCTTATGTTTTCTTAGATGTTTTTTTCAAGCATTCTTATGTTTTTTCTTATGCTGTCTATATATTTTGTTACATAACAGTGCTTCTTGTCTAGGACTTCCTTTTACTTGATAATGCCACCAACTCCACAGGATAAACAAAACCCAAGCACTTAGTTCATGCTGATCAGGCCTCAGCTGAGGGTAAGATGGTTTATAACAAGATTTGCTACAAGTTCAGCTTAGGCAATGTTCAAAGAAAAAATCAGCACTAATGTTTTTCAGGTTGAAGGTGATGAACACTTGTTGTGGTTTAACTCCAGACATGAACTAAGGACCACACAGTTGCTGTCTCACTCCCCCTATCCTGGGAAGGAGAGGAGTATCAGAAAACAGGTAAAGATGCATGGGTTGAGATAAGAACAATTTAATAATTGAAATAAAATCAACAATAATAATAGTAATAAAGGAAATAAAACAGAAGGAGGAATAAAACACAATAAACACAAGTGATGCACAATACAATTGCTCACCACTTGCTGACTGATGTTCAGCCCTACCCTGAGCAGCAATTGACCCGTTCCAGGTAACTCCCCCCAGTTTATACATTGGACATGATGTGCTGTGGTATGGAATACCCCTTTGGATAGTTTGGGTCAGGTGTCCTGTTTCTGCTCCCTCCTGGCTTCTTGTGCCCATTCTCACTGGCAGAGCATAAGACTGGAAAGTCCTTGATCAGGGCAAGTACTACTGAACAACAGCTAAAACATTGGTCTGTTATCAGCACTGTTCTAAGATTAAAGTAAAAAACACAGCACTATACCAGCTACCAGGAAGAAAATTAATTCTCCCCCAACTGAAACCAGGACACTGCCATATAAATGTACCAATATTGATTCAGACTGGTAGAAGGATCAGTTTGGGTCTGGTCAAATTCCGATATATACCAGTTGACAATGTCAAAAGCATAGGGTAGTGTTAGACCTAAAATTTTTTGTAAGCCTTCAGAACAAATGTGATTTTTTACCCATGGCCTTCTTGAGAAGCCTGGTAATTTCTGAGACTGCAAACACAGCTGAGATTGGTCACAGTGTATTATTTCATATATATTGCATATATACTGCATGCAAATAGCTAATGAGATCTAGGCACTGATGAGCTTAAGTAGCTATGAAAGATAGCTGACCTGAAAACCTGGCAGATATTCAATGTTTTTAGAAATCTGCAAAACAAATGGTAGATCCTGATGGAGAGGCTGGATCTACCTTCCTGCAGGACTCTGGATACTAAGACTGTCTCAGAAACAAAATGGTACAACTGTTATTAAAAACTGTGTGGGGAAATGATAGAAGTCTGATTGCTGTTCATTTGTCAACATCCTTTGGACACATGACAAATCTACTTTATCAAAAGTAACACTTTGGATTATGTGTAGCTTTCCTTTATTTAATAAAAGACAGGTGCAAGTTTAGCCAGAAGAGCTGTGTGAAGCTTTTCCCATACGGTTTCTGAAGCTTCTGAGATGTGGGCTGTGATGCCAAAATAAAGTTTGAGAGCAGCCTATTCCACTTTGTATGCATAATATGCTGTGCATATCCTATTTCCAGTATATTATGAAGAAAATCATATGGTAGCTCTGTTACTGATAATAGCAGTCACTTTCAGTTGATTAAATAATTGACTCCTATTTCATTGGATTTAGACTGCCAAAAAGAAAAAAATAGATTCCTATACACAGACATAGGCTGATGCTGAGCCACCCTGCACAGGACTGACTTGCTAGTTTTATTATAGGATTTAGATTGTATTTCCATTTGAGGAAAAGCAATAATATGCATAAAACAGCATCTGGAAGGAAGAGATGAGTGGAAATGACATCCAAGTCAGCTTTGAAGAAACTGCAGATGGAGAAGTCATCTCTTATTTCTACAGACATGCAAGTAAAATGTGTGCGGTCCTTACACAATCTCATTCTCATGCATATCAAAGCTTTTGCATTGGTATTGTAGACTGGAACATGAAGAGACGGAACATTATTTCACAGACATTTGTCCAGGAGGTAGTAACTACTCCTCATCAGACTGCAAGACACTGTTATGACCAGCCTGTGGCTGAATTATCTGAAAAGTTCAAAAGCAAAGGTTACTAATGGCTCAGAAGGATGAATCTTGGGTCTCCAAACAGGTCCTGTGTGGCAAAACTATATACCTGTGCCAGTCTCAATTCAGCTATCCTCATACACCACTGTCTTTGATCACAAGACTGACAAACACTAAATATTGCAGATAAATATTAGTGAAGAAAATCAGTCTTAATTCATACATATAATTGGTTTCATTGCCATCAACTTAAACAATGATAATTTGATGAAGTACACAAATATTATTCAGGTACCACTAATCACTTAATAAGAAAGACCAGATATCTTCAAAGATAAATTAGAGCAAACAGATTACTACTTCTTATGCAATCTTTTCCATTCAAGTTCTGTAAGCTGTTTTATTTTAGTTTCCAAAGAAACAAGGTCACTTTCCTTCAGCTAGTTTTGCAGATTCTTTTCTCCAATCAGCTTTTCCCCTATTCAACTGAAATAAACAGTCATTCTAAAGTTAGCTGTATTTTCTGACAATAGAGCTGTAGTGATTAAGTATAATAACCCTCTGTAATGTCACAACTCTTCAACAAATACTTGCATGTGCCTTCAAGTCCTGTAGGTTCAACACAGTATTTAATTTCCTTTTTTTTTTAGTTCTAGGACACATTTAGTGACCAAGTTAAAAAGTTGTTTCCTCAGACGCCCTCTGCAGAAGACTGTCTTTGCAGTCTGTGCATTACCCAAGAAAAGAAACATAGCATTTACAGAATAGCTTAATTATTTAAGAATAACAAGATCTTTTCTATGACAGTGCTATAATAATGAAGTTACTTAAGTGAGTAAAGTTGCACAAGTGGATGATTTTTTTCCTTTTAAGGCTCTACTGTAGTACCACAAACAATATATTTTATAAGCACAAGAAAAAAACACTTATGTTTCCATCGCAACTGAGTGAAAGCCATAATAATCAAAATGAGTAAATTATATGATGTGCATTAATATTTAACATGTGGTTAGCAGATGAATTCGTTAGTAAACAGTGAATATCCAATGAAATTGGGTGTTAATTCTACCACAGAATAGATAATTAAACATGCTTTGCTGGCCAATATTGCGCTCCTAAAATGAAATGGTAGCCAAGATTGATAAAATGACAGCAGTTTAGTGCCAAAGGTCACTAAAGAGCATATTTTGCTCCTTTATAAAGTTTTTAATTTTGCTTGTGATTGTTTTCCAAGACACAAAACTAATATAGATAACAGTGAAAACCAAGAGTGGTCGATATGAAGATAGGATGAGAAAGTTGAGGCTGTTCAGCCTGGAGAAGAAAAGGCTGCGTGGAGACCTCATAGTAGCTTTCCGATATCTGAAGGGAGCCTACAAGGATGCTGGGGAGGGACTCTTCATGAGGGAGTGTACTGTGAGGACAAGGAGTAATGGGTTCAAACTTAAACAGGAGGAGTTTAGATTGGATATGAGGAAGAAATTCTTTACTGTAAGGGTAGCGAGGCACTGGAATGGGTTGCCCAGAGAAGTTGTAATGCCCCATCGCTGGTAGTGTTCAAGGCCGGGTTGGACATAGCCTTGAGTGGCATGGTTTAGTGTGAGGTGTCCCTGACCCTGGCAGGGGGGTTGGAACTAGGTGATTTTAAGGCCCTTTCCAACCCTAATTATTCTATGATTCTAGATATTCACACTGTGTGTTTCCAGAGGCAAATATGACCCACCACTCAAAGGTAAACAGGTTTTGGCTCTGTGATCTGTGGCATTGCACAAAGCCTTATCATGCCACTTGTTCTCCCCTATGCTTATGCAGGGATTTACATGAGAGAGCTGAGAAAATTGAGCAACCACAGGACATTTTAAGACATAATTAATTTACCTCCTGTTTTCACTCCTTATTCACAACTCCTGCTAAGTTTCATGAAATTTAACTCTTTCTTTAATATCTTTTCCATAACCCTATCCAATTGAGTACAAAATACTTTCTGTTAAAAAGCATTTAGCAGAAAGCTAAATTGACTTTCATTTTTCAATATTAGAGTGTATTGGAAGTATTTCTGCTGCTAAGCATCCAAATAAGTAACAGGAACATTTTTAGACAGAGCAGCACTAATAATTGCACTGGTAGCTTTGTAGTGGCTTAACACCTCATTATTAGATGTCAAATTCCAGACAATTATATATAAAAAAAGTTATATATATATAGAATCATAGAATCATAGAATAGTTAGGGTTGGAAAGGACCTTAAGAGCACTTAGTTCCAACTCCCCTGCTATGGGCAGGGGTACTTCCCACTAAACCATGCCACCCAAGGCTATGTCCAATCTGGCTTTGAACACTGCTAGCGATGGAGCATTCATAACTTCCCCGAGCAACCCATTCCAGTGCCTCACCACCCTTACAGTAAAGAATTTCTTCCTCAGATCCAATCTAAACTTTCATATGAACTATAACTGCTTCAAAGCCTTACATGTTGCCATGTATGATTCAAAAATGATCATTATCTTCATCTCTGTGAAGACATTGTGTGAAATATATCAAAAGAAGCATGACCAGCAGGTAGAAGGAGGTGATCTTGCCCCTCTACTCTGCTCTCATGAGACTTCACTTGGAATATTGTGTGCAGTTCTGGTGTCCTCAACTTTAAAAAGACATGGAACTGCTGGAACAAGTCCAGCGGAGAGCCATGAGGATGATCAGGGGACTGGAACACCTCCCATATGGAGATAGGATGAGAAAGTTGGGGCCAGGAGAAGAGAAGGCTGCGTGGAGACCTCATAGCAGCCTTCCAGTATCTGAACAGGACCTATAAGGATGCTGGGGAGGGACTCTTTATTAGGGACTGTAGTGATAGGACAGGGAGTAATGGGTTCAAACTTAAACAGGGGAAGTTTCAATTGGATCTGAGGAAGAAATTCTTTACTGTAAGGGTGGTGAGGCACTGGAATGTGTTGCTAGGGAAGTTGTGAATGCTCCAACGCTGTCAGTGTTCAAGGCCAGGTTGCACAATGCCTTGGGTAACATGGCTTAGTGTGAGGTGTCCCTGCCCATGGCAGGGGAGTGGGAACTAGATGATTTTAAGGTCCTTTCCAACCCTAAGGATTCTATGATTCTATACTGGTTTCATGCACTTAGCAATGGAAAGATCTCTGAGGAGTTTTCTCTGCTTCTGCCTGTCTACACCTCCTACAGAAAGACATGTCAGGGAACCACCTGCCAACTGTTTCCCAGTGAATTGCTTTTTATTGCCTAGTAGAATATCCCACTCATTTTCTTGTATTTGTTTTGACTCATATGGTATTTTAGAAAGGAAATTACCAGAATAGTACATTGGAACTGAACAAAATATTTCCTGCTTTTAAAAATAAGCAGCTTAACTTTGCCTACACAGAGAGAAACCCCTTCACATAGGACAAAAAAAGAGGTATATTTGTATTAAGTGGAAAGGTAGCTCAGAGGATGAAATGTGATAATTTCTATAACATCATTAGCGGTCATTGTGGACCCAGAACTTTACAGGCCAGTTAGCCTAGTTGGCACCTAAGACTGGGTTTACACTGTGCAATATGAAATCATCCATAACTCAGACAAACATGAGGTTCTGACTCAGTACTTCTACTCTTTAGCCTAAGTTCCAGCTAGACTGAGGTGTCTGTCAGTTAAATATTGCAGGATGTGTCAAAATAAAGAGTATAGTTTATTTATGTAAATGGCCAATATGCAATTTGAGATCCTAAAAGAAAGTATGTTTAAACAAAGCTTCAAGTAAGAACAGCATTTCCTCATTACAATGGGACCAGTCTTCTTAGTCTTACCTCTGGAACTGATAGGTACTCTCTGTATCCAACTGCCTCAGTTTATTCATCTCCTGCCTAAGTGTTAAGGGTTATATATAATACATATCTTCCTTCATAACTGAAAATTGTGTAATTGCAAATATCAATTTACATAAGCTTCGGGGGGGGCTGCCCACTCCTACTGGTGTCTTAACACACTTGCAAGTTTAGTTCACATTTGCTCTCTCCAGTCCCTAGACACCAACACAGCTACAGCGGATTTGATCAAAACTCCATCTTGTATGCTATGTCATTTCCAACTGGGATAAACGTTAAATACTTCAAGAACAATGAACAAGCATCTTGTCATATTTACGGTGTGAATCTTGTCCTCCTGCCTTGCAGTTACCTTTTTCTTTAGTCTGTAAGCACAACTAGACATCTTTGACCACCGTTTGCAGCTTTCTCTGGACAATATGGAAATATACTTATGAATTGTTTTCTGCCTCTGTTGATCCTAAATTTAAATGTTGACACAGTTGCATTTCCAACCCTAACTATTCTATGATTCTATGATTTCTCATCCCTCTCTGCACTGGTTTCCAAATTCTTACATCATTTGACAACTGCTAACAAGAATAATTGTTCCTTATGTACCTTTTCCTTTTTATATATGATTATACTGGGTTCTGCAGTGCATTGTCACCCACTTGCTTATGTCCTGGAGTGCTTGGTTATTTAATTATTTTTTTTTTTATGGAGATGTCTATTTCTTGCCACTGATTGCAGAGGTAGCCTAGGCATCTAGCTTAGATGTAATTTACTTTGTTAACAACTGAAGAAAGACAAGATGAATGCCTCTCAAGGTTTCTATGCAGTTTTAATTTGTGGCATTCTGCACTGCCACTCACTTCTTTACTCGTTGTTTTCCTGATTCTGCTTCTCTTGCTCTGGCTTGTAAATTTTTCTAAAGCTGTTTTATTTATTACTGTTCTCACAGTTTTTTCCAAATTCCAGATATCATTTGAGCCAGCATGTTCCCACCTTCCCTGCACTTTGGTTTTGTGACTTCTTGCTGTTTGATCTAAGTATTTCTACTTCACAGGATCTGTTTTCTAGCTGCCTGTCTCACTGCTCAATCTGCTTGGTGTACCCATATCTTGCTTTTCTCCTTGTACTGCAAGCCTCTCCTAAGTGATTTCTGCAGATTAATGCAGATTGACATGAGCTTTGCATGTCCTTAAGTCTGTATCTTTCACGAGTCCTATCTGTAGTTTTGTATATTTAATTCCAATTACTGCTTGACTTGTGATAACTAAAGCAGTCAAAATGCTCCAGTTAACACTGATCTTTCTAATTTAGGATTACACAGGAATTCCTCAGAGAACTCTGCCTGCTTCTGCAATTTCAAATTAAGTCTGACCTTCCAGGGATTTCATTTTATTCCTGAGTGCACAATATTCCTTAAATCTCTTCACTTTTAGATTTTAAGCTATCATTCTATTTTGTCATTTTATTAGAAATAAATATGAATAACTTCAAGACTAGCAAAATAGAAGGATATAGAATAGATAATGATTTGTTGCTGGTTCTAGTCATCTCTAATGTTTCTTTGGGAACCTATATGATGGAAAAGAAGGGCTTATATATATGACAGCATGCAAAGAGAGCATAGAATGACAAAGTAACCAGAAGGCAGGATTAGGAATTGACTTTGATGGACTGGAGAAATAGTCTGAAAAATGGGACACAATAAGAAAAAATACAAAACTTTACTCATGAAGGAATAATTAACAGCAGAAAGCCAGCTGTAAAACAAGCTGTTAGCAGTTCTTCGTGAAAGGATCTTAACATACATGTGGAGCTAACATGAGCCAAATATATCATACTGTTGAAGGAGAAGCACAAAAACATATTGAGAAACATTAACAAAACCAAGAAATGATATGTCTTCAGTCAGTTCAACACTGTTACATCCTTATCTAGAATAATGTGTCCAGTTTTAGACACAACACGTCAGAAAGACAAAAAGCAACTGATCTAAGAGTTATAAAATCTGATTTAGAGCAAAGAGATTAAAAATTGACTTGTTTTGACTAGAGGGAAAAAAAGAAAATGTAGGATATCATCAGAATCCCAAAGAAAGTAAAAATTGTTTCACATCAATCTGTAAAGAAGGAAAAAAAACCTTATGTTCTGAGTTAATGGACAAAAGTAAGATGGCAAGATGATATGAATTTCAGCTACAAAGTGATTCAGGCTAGCTGCTAGGAAGAAATTCCTAGAAATGAAGAGAGATAAAAAGAATAATATGCCAAAGGATGCTGTATGGTTTCAATAGCACTCTGCCTTTCTGGGCAGATCAGACAAGCATATGTACACGTTCTACTGAGGGGTAAGAGGGAAAAATTAGAACCTGTGCAAAACTATTCCAACTTTGTTTTTCTTTAATGCTGGGTAATAGGCAAAATAAAACAGCCACCTATTGTGGCTTTTTTCATGTCATTAAATCTAACTGTTTATGTGCATGTTTTAGTTCTTGCCAGGATCTTCTTCCAATGTTCTGCAGCAGTGCTGGAGAGCTTAAGTTTTCTATGCTTTTCCTGCTAGAGAGTCACACTCACTGCCTAGCCACATCAGGCTATCCCTTTTTCCTAGATACATTAATCTCTATACTTCCTTTTAAGTGGCTCATCACTGCTCTGAACTGACAACCCAGAATCAAACCTTGAGGATTCATAAAGCATAAAATTTGCAGTAGCAGCTTCACAAAACTAGACAGGGAACTACTTATGCCTCTTGAGAAATGTTATGCACAAGATAGGACTGAAATTATATCCTTCTCCGGTGACTCAGGGTCTGAGAGAAGTTATTCTGTTTAATCAGGATTGAGAAACATTACCTGAAAGATCCAGTGATCTCTTTTCTGAGATACTGATGCTAAAACAATAGTAAGGGATGCCCTCTGTCCGTAACAACAGACTCCTAGTGAAAGCATTTACTTAGAAAGAAGTGAGCCAGGATTCAATCCCCTCCTCTGCTCAAAAAGTGATAAATTCACATTTTTCTTCTTCTAGGAAAGAAGACCTAACCCCTGGGATCTAAGTCTGGGGAGCAGAAATAGGGAAAATAATTGGTTTATTTCAATGTCTATTCAATTTAAGAATGTGTGGATGGTTCTGGGAACAGAGACAGAATACAGACTTGAACTGGAAACAGAAAAGTAGCAAAAAGAAATAGTACTGGAGCAGGGACTGGGTCCCATGGCTTCCTTTTCTTCAATGTGTACTTGAACTGCCAGACACTGCATAGAAGGTAGGGATGGCTCTGCCAGCCTCCCTGATCCCAGAATGGAGTGGAGGGAGAGTGGGCATCTAGGTGCCCAGGCTGGGATGGGGCCCAGGCTGGGACAGTGCCCAGTCCTGAGTAACTACAGCAGCAGATATATGGCTATAGGGGCCAAAGATGAAGATACTTAATGATTTCAGGCGAATTCTGTGTTAAGTGGTCATGAATCATGCTTTTCTTGCATTACTGTCAGACTTTAGTGTCCAAAATTTAATTAGATGGGACTTGAAAAAAAATTCTCTTAAAAATTTGCATTCCCAGATAAGGGCACAATCACATTTTTATTTACAACTTTCATTTATTCTCATCAGATCAGTGGTATTGCATAACTGCAATGAAAACAATATTTTTCTGAGCTATGCAACTGACCTGGCATTTGGACTTCCGACTGTTTGTTCCTCCATATGCAAAACTGGAATAATGACCCTTTTCCTAAAGAAAAATTGAAGGTATGAGGATTTTGCATTATTTTTTTTATGACAGCAATGGCATAATCCAACAATTACATTCGTAGAAAGGAAGCTGCATTGATTTGGAAGAGTTCACCCACAAGGACATTTTCGCATCAAATGAAATAAGGGTGGTGGCTTATGCCTCTAAGGTGCAGCCTGAAAACAGGACATCATGCCACTGCATTTCTTTGCTTCCTCCATGATCTTTTTTGCTTGATGACTTTCAGTATCCCAGAACTTCTGAAAGATGTAGTCAGTAAGGTTACATCAACAACTGAAACCAGCAACAGTCCTGAAAATTTTAAATGTGAAGCAAGGATTATGTCATTTTTTTGAAGTGTTCTTCTTATTATGACAAGTAAGTTTATATCTGTTATGCATACAAAGGGATTTTTTTTGTATGCTACAGAAATCTGCTACACATAAAAAAAGGGCAGTAGTTTCTACATATGCAGTATTCTGTGAAATGCTTTTTGCCATCCCAGGCGAATTAACTCCTAGCTTTCAATCCTATAAAATTTGCCTTTTTTTTTCCTTCCTCTGTTTATCCCACACCCACAGTTAGATGTTTTCCAATTGTGGAAAGTCCTTAAATGTACTGGAAATAGCTCAGGTTCTGGCAAACAAAAAGTAATCTGTAGAGACTGAATTTTCATGCGCAGTGTGCATAGTCCCATACATTTGCTCATTGTCTGTGCAAAGAAGTTTGACAATGGTGGAATTGTTTTATGAAGCACATACCATATGTTAAGTTCATAACCATGAAAGTGTCAGAACCAGGGCAAGTATAAGATTACCCCAACCCTTGCCAATGTTGCACACTTACCACGTTTTATATATACAGATCAAATGGAGAATCTGTGTCGGATTATTTCCCCCATGCACTACATTAATTATCCTGCTTTGGTATTGTT
>JASSUY010023211.1:0-28186 GCA_032466535.1 Forpus xanthops
ATACCTAGCCACGCCATGCAGTGCCCCCCCATCACCTGATATCAAGCTCGACTACACAATGCACCCCATCACCTCATACAAATCCCAGCCACGCCGTGCAAACCCCCCTGCACCACCATCTTTTCAGGTCTCTCCCCTCCGTCTCTACCTCCCGGACATGACGTGCTGTCGTATGGAATACCTCTTTGGTCAGTTTGGGTCAGGTGCCCTGTCTCCTTCTGCCTGGCTTCTTCCTGGCTCCCCACCTCCCTGGCAGAGCATGAAACACAAAATCCATGGCCAGCCTAAACATTCTAAGCCATAACTATAAACACTAGTGTTATCAGCACTGCTCCCAAGCCGAAAATCCAAAACACAGTGCTCACCAGCTGCTACTTAGAGGGGAAAGACGACTGCTGCTGAACCCATGACACAATATTTAACTGAAAGTCTGTTCAAGCAGAATCCAGAAAGCTTTCAGAGGCATCATCATGGTTTCTCTAGCATTTCTACAGACATTAAGCAAATATGAACACCTAAGTGTTTGAATAGTAGCACTCAAATCTAGTAGCAAGCTAGGCAGCCTCAGAATCCCTTATCTGGTCTCATTCATCTCCTTCAGAGAAAAGAAGTCTAACACCTACAAAAATAAAATACCAGTCATAAATTTAAGGTGAAAAGGAAATTAGCTTTCCAGTGAAGCCTCAGGCACATCAGTGTGACCTGGATTTTGAATGAAATCCTGAGATCAAGTTACACCAGCACAATATCTGTATGATCTCTCTAGACCACACTGTGACGAAGACCAAATAATCCTCTATGTGAGCAGTAACGCCAATCATACAGAAGTTAAGGTGTATGGTGAGTCCAATTCAGGGAGATTCTATACATATTTACTATACTGCTTCTCCAAAATAGAAAAGGAAGAACCTACAAAAACCCTCTCCACTTGAAATGGTGGAGATATGGTGGAGCTGACTAGTGGACTGACTCAAAGAGAAAAAAGGAATAGGAATATAGGAATGCAGCAGACAGAACAGTCTGTAGCTGGAAGATAAAATCTGAACAGAGGAATCTAACATTCACTTGGGCTTTAACTACAGGGGGAAAAAAGTCATTCCTGGATTCCCAGTAGGATGGGACAGTGATGATTGCACAATGTGTATATTTAAAAGGATATTGTGAAATTCAAGGCAAACATCAAAGAGGTTATTCAATAAATCAAAATGAGGCTGCTCCATATAGTTTCACAATAGCAAATGTAAAACTTACAGATACAGACAAAAAAAATGAATGTGTGACAACTCAATGGCCTGGTACCCTTAAAAAATTAGGACTTGAAGCTAAATGAAAAGTGATATAGAAATTCTGCACGAATTTACCACAGATAAAACTTACCAGATCCCTTCTTCAGTAAGATAACTGATTTTTTAAGACTAAGATCATGTGGTCAAAGTTGACTTCTACAAATTTTATGTGTTCATTCTATGAGAAATCACCTGTTAAAATGAGGAAAGGGAATTAACTACCAGAACTGAGGGAAGGTAAGAAACTGATGATAAAAAAATGAGCTGTTCTGAAAATAACAGTTGTCTTTGTAGTGGAGTTGTCCAATAAATAGTCACCATTAACAACCACAAATGGTGACATTTTCTGATAGTATAGTAATTAAAAATACAATATTGTTGGATGACTGGAAATTTCCACAGAAAAAAAATTATGTACTAGGAAACACATGGAATTAATATAAAAGATGGTGCAAGGACTCACAATGAGAACATAACAAGTATTTCCGCTATAACCTGAGAGCTCATCAGTGGGGAAATACTAACAAGAAAGGAAAAGAACAAGGGAATCTTAAACTCTTGATCAGTTTTAGACTGAGGGTTTGCTTCCTAGGGCAATGCATCCATGGAAAGCACAGATATAATCCTGTGGGAATATGGAAAATTACTGCATTTAACAAGGTGTCACTAAGGACATATCTAGGTGGTCATCTTTCTTTTTCAAAAAACATTAATTCAAACTGGAATGATGCTGAGATGATTAGGAGGCTAGAGGAACCAATATTGCTAGAGAACACTGTAAGGATTTGGTCTGTTTAGCTAAGCAAAATGAAAGGGAAGAGTAAATAAGATGGGTCTCTAAATCAGAAGGATAAACACAAAAGAAAATAATAACTAATGTGGGCAAAAGGCAAAAAAACACACTAAAATAAATTGATAATAAATAAATTCAGTTAGGAAATTAGGACATGGTGTTGCCTATAGAGGAATGGTGATGTTAAATTCAGAATTTAAAACATATCCTTCAAATCAATTTCTGGCCAAAGATACGCAGATACAATGACTTCTTTGGTTAGTACTGCCTTCTTTACATAATCTTGGGGAATATATTGCACCCATGATATCTAATGGTCACCATGTCTACAAATAGGAGGTCTTTCTCCATAAGGACAACAAGCTAAGCCCTTAAAATACAGAAAAGTATTTATATTTGAAATTGAATAAGACTTACACAAACAGAATTTCCAGAAACTTATGTTTTAAAAATTCTGACACTTCAGGCTTCTTAATCCTTATATCCAGTTAGAACTAACCAGCAAGTCCTCTGCTTCCTCAGTATTTCCACTTTAAAGATAGTGCTATGCTGTCCCAGGAAAATCTCTTGCAAACTCTGTGGGATTAAGATTAATTTCTGTTTCACTTATAGTGCCCTTTGCGGACCTGATAGCCAAAAAATACCTTTTCTATACCTTGGGTATTAATCGAAGCATTTTTTTAACCTAATGGATAAAGTGTCTGTCATGCATTTTGAAAATATTGTGTTTACCTCCTGCTGGGGTTGTATTTTCATTAAAGATTCTTTGCGGATTTTATTTTCTGTGTCAAAGAGTTGTCAATGTACCCATTTTTTATTAAATATTTTCAGCCTTCCTCTGGTTTTATCTTTACTTTTTTTCAGTCAAACCAAACAAACTGTGTCAACACAAGAGAAAAGTATATAACGTGAGAACAGACAAAAATATTCTCTCAGTGACTGGATGCTCATGTATTAAACACCGTATTCCCTCTACACTGCTTAATATGGCACATAAACAAACAGAGACATAAGGTAATTAAAGTCAGAGAGAAAAATACGCAGAACAAAACAGAGGGGAAGAAAATAAAGAAAAGGGAAGGAGACTTATGGATTTAGCTCCGGCTGTTTGTCTAACTCTCCAACTGGCAAACCCATTTAACCTATTCAAAAGTACATACTACCTCTTAGCAGTTGCTGTTCATTCAGTATTCTTTGTCACATCCCATGATCACCAAAATCTTGATAGCTGCCTGCTCTGTACCATATAGAGACACCATTCATTAGGAAGCATTATAATTATACCAGTATCACACCAGAACATTGGAAGACAGGGCATGAAAAAACCCTACATGATATTTCTTACCCTACCCCTTCAACATCAATCAGTTGTTTCAGCTTTTATTTCCTAAGGCCCTGAAGTGGCCAAGGCATCACAATACTATTTCTATTAAAACTGAATGAGATATATATGATGGTCATAGACAACTCGTTTAATCACATTATTCTTTTTCATTCTGAGTGAGCAAGTTATTTCTTCCCAACACTCATTAAATTTTTAACTTTATGTGTGTCTTTCTATACATATGTGCACATGTGTGTAAAAATAATCCACGTATACAATTTTATAATACATAAAATTATTTTGATGTCAAAATATGTATATAACTTCACAATACATGCCTGTGAGGACTTCATGTCAATGGAAACTAACACTGTGTAGCTGGCTGTCTCTGTATATATAGTATCACTTTCAGTAAGGAAAGGATTTGGGTATTTCAATGGCATAAATATTTTGGGGCTTTAATTCTGATGTAAGTAATATATCTAAGCATATTGTCTTATTTCAGTACATGCTAGACTTCTTGGCAGCTCAAGATAGGTGGAATCCAGGCCTCAGTTGCTAGCTGAGAGATATTTCTGAAGGTGTAGATATACATGAATGGCAGTCCACCTTTTCTCAGCCTTTCCTCTACAATTTTTAATTTGGGACTTCCTCTACATGGAATGAAGTCTAAACTGATGTTGATATACTCATCTGGCCTTCATCTGGCAGCTCCAATGAATATTGCAGGTTAATTAACATTCAAAGTCCAAAACCACTGTATAAAAAATGGGTCACAAGCATATAGGCATTACATTTGTGATTGGCCTGGTTTATTATAAATAAAATACTACTACTGCTTTAAAAAGCAAATGCTATCAGACCAGCAGATAAGGGTATGTTCCCATTTGTAAGGGTACCTCTGATTTTCTGAAATTACTGTTGAGGTAGGAATCTCCCTGAGCCTTTACTTAATCTCAATAGAAATAATTGTTCCCACCTTTCTATTCATAGGGATTATGGGAGGAAAGACTTTCATTTAACAAATTCTTGGTGCTTGGTGTAACAAGGGCACTGACTAGTGTGCTGGTTTTGGCTGGAGTGGAGTTAATTTTCTTCATAGTAGCTGTATGGGGCTGTTTTGGATTTGTGCTGGAAACAGTGTTGATAATTTATAGAATCATAGGATCACAGAATCAAGTAGGTTGGAAAAGACCTTTAAGATCATCAGGTCCAACCATTACTCCAGGACTGCCAAGACCACCACTAAACCATGTCACTGAGGATCTCATCTACACATTTTTTTGCTGAGCAGTGCTTACACAGAATCAAGGTCTTTTTGCTTCTCACACCATCACAAATAGTGAGTAGGCTGGGGGTTCACACAAACATGTAAGGGGACATGGTCACCAAACACCATCACTCCAAAAGTCCTCCCTGTTCCTTCTTCTCCAGGCTTCATATGCTGAGCTTGATGTCATATGAGTATGGAATATCCCTTGGGTCAGTTGAGGTCAGCTGTCCCATCTGTCTCCTCCCACCTTGGAAACAAGCCTTCAAGGGTTTTTGTTCATCTGTTGGATGTGTTAAATAATGCAACAGCCGTATCACCCTGGGTTGTCCTTTCTAACACTGCCAGCAGGATCTGGAAGAGTAACAAGGATGTCCTCCTTTAATGAGAAAGATTCTGAAATCTAATTTTCAATTATTTGCCTTAATGAAGGCTTAGTGCGTAACAATTTAATCTGATTCTTAAAGGAGGTATTGAATCCTTTTCCCTCCAGGGTTAGGGAAAAAAGGAATCCTAAACAGCCCTGTCTTTTTCCAGTGTCCAACAGCAACACTACCAAGCATTCCTTCAAACACAATCACAATCATTTTTATAAGTTGTCCGCATCTTGCCAAGATTGCATAAATCTGACCCGATTTATGTGTCTAATTAGAATAATAAGAGGTTTGGAGGGTTTTCAGCTTTCAAGCCCGGGGTCTGGCAAGAACCTGTCTGTCACAATAGATCAAGTAAATTAAGCGGTAATTTGTGCCATTCACAGGTAACTTCCAAACTTCTGTAATGAAGGTACTTCAGCTTTTCTAACTGTTCCAAATCTGTAGTAAATTCTGGCTTTGCTTAACAAAATCTGTGGAGGCAGGCAAGTGTGATGGCTAATTCTAGCCAATGGGTTAATTGTAATAGCACTCACACAACCTTGGTGTTTTCACCAATACCATCCTTCCTTAATTTAGTTTAAACATTTCTGTTTTTAAAAAAAACACAGCTTCACAAAATCTGTGCATATCTACAATGTAATGCTAAACATTATGAATCCATGTGGACCTCCACAAACAATTCAAAACCTGCACAAAGTTTGCGCTCTATGGTCGCAAAGAAACCGATTTAAAGGCTTTTGGTTTGGGGAGAGTTACAAAATAACAGCTGAAAGCTACTGGCAGCCTGAATTCTCTAATTTACCATGATGACATGCCAAATCCCCCAACCGTCTTATTTGAGGATAAGAGACACTTTAGCCACTGTAGCTTGATTCTACTCCAATCCAATTGATTCTGAGGTCAAGTAGGCAGGATGAAAAATTCTTGAAGGAACTTGCTCCATTCCATACACTTAGTTGTGAGATGTCTCTATGGCCTGGTTCCTTTAGGATGTTGTTCACTGACTGACTGTACTATAGTTGCTTCATGTAAATTCTTTTTACTTTCAAAGAGATTAAAAATCCTAAAATTAACAGCTTCATCCAGATTTCCCCTGTAATACTATATGAGTATTAAAGGTTAAAGCACAATAAAAGATAAAGTTCACACAATTAATTACAAAATTGAAAACTGGATTGCAAATAATATATACACTTAAAAATGCAGACCTAAATTTTAAGAGCAAAATGGTTTGTCCTTAGGTGCTCAAGAAATAATAATTACCCCAAAACTCTTGTTGCAAATGCTAAGGGCACAAAATTCATCAAATTACTCCATCTGCTGGGTGATTCCGTCCAATCCTGGATGATTTCTTTTAGACTGTTTATTCCTGCCCCTTTTTAATGCAAATTGAACATTCAAAGCCTGATCAGTGTCCTTTCAAAGCAAATGAAATATTCAGGTTTTGCCTTTGATATTCAAAGCACTTCCTGAAATCATGACTTCCTCTTTTCTTTCTCCATTTCCAGTTTAAGAAGACCTTTATATTGCAATTTTAACATATTCTTTCTGTCACAGAAGGCAGACACAAATGTTTTAACACTTTCTTGACTTTACTAGCCTTCCTATGTTGCACATTATAAAAAGTGTAAATTATACAGTTTGGTTAAGTTTCTCGTTTCTGATGTGTTGCTGTTGTTCTGTGGAGACCATTCATAACAGGTTAGACATAGAGATGTCCTACTCTGTAAGAGTACTCAGATTTTACGGCTGCCTCCCACTCCTCATACATCCCAACCCTCCTACTTAATAGTCTTTCCTGGATCCTAAACTCAACTGTTCTAACCATGATACGGTAGCAACTCCTCTTCCTTCTAAGTCAGTGTCTTTTTATATCCTCTATTTAGTCATGCTCATCCAGTACACATTTAAGACTGCTGCATACACCCCCTTTTCAGGATTTGTCTGCCAGTACAATTTTTTCTGTACAGCCTTCTCTCTATCATGCTTTTCATATCCTTCTGTCTGTCAATCAGCACTGCCACGCATCTGCATCACTGTTCCTCAGGTTTTGATGTTAGCTTTCAGATATGACATTTCACACCAAAATGTCTCCTTCTAAGCTCTCATTTAGGGATAATTTTCATCTGCACCAACCTATTTCCATTGTCACTTCAGTAATTTGCCTTCAGTTCTTGCCTCTGACCCACCATCATCATTCTTCCTAGACCATGTATTTAAAGAAAGGCACAATACTTCCTCCAGAGTCCCCTCCAGAAGGGCCACATTCTGGTTGCTGGGTTTATTAGCCTTTTGTGTAGGCTAATTCTGATCCCCCTTTATCTTTCATAATCATGCATGTAGTGGCAGAAACTGAAAGTAGAAAGCCTGCCACACATCCTCAACAACCAAATCACTTGCTTAGTTATGGCACAGAGTCCCAAAACACAGACAGCAAACAAATCATACAGACACAGATTCACTTTCTTGTTAGAAATAAACTTACTCTGCTTGCATTCCAAGTACATTCCAGGCAAAGCAAGAAAAAAGAGACTTTTTTCTACTCTCTTTTCTGGCCTCTGTGCACAGTAAACCATGAGTAGACTGCCAGAAATGTGAACACTGGCCTACTAGTTATCATGTATTTGGAGACATACCTTGTTTAACAAAAGCTACCCTTCAGTGCCAAACTCAGCAAACACATTCTGAGATTTTTTGCATTGGGATCATCTATTATGTCTGTATTAAACCTGATTGTGCTTGTGCTTTATTCATGATACTGAGTTAGAGCATGAGTAATTAAACCATATGTCCAAAAGATCAATTATGAAAACTAGAAAGTTCAATTTCTTATATTAAATGATCACAATTTTTACATAGCACTTTTTATGTGAAGGTTTTGAGGGGATACAGTACTAAGATCAAGACTTTTGTGGTCTCCAATATGTTTCTCTGGAATTTCAATTCTTGCAGGTCAGGGCGTATTCTACTGGAAAAAAAAAATGCAACAAGAAAAATATTTGCAGTTTTGAATTAGGAATAGGCAAGCTAACAAGAACTTCCGTTCTGAAAGTTCTAATTCATCAGGAAAGACAGCAAATGCTCAGTGCAGACACATAAGAAAGCTGCTGAAAGTTGTCTGATCCACTAATAAAATAACAGAGCATTAAATTAAATGCACTTGGGCTTGAAACTGTCTTAGTGAATGCCTGGGTTTCTTTGACATTAAATGAATTAAACAAACTACTTAGGTGTTTACTCTTAATCCTTCCCAGACTTAGCAGCCAGCAATGGTGGAATGAACCATCCTATCATGCTTGGTCTCAGTTCAACTAAGCATCCTCAAGGAGTCAGTTGTCTCCTGATCTTTAAGTGTCGCTTTTGTATGCAAGTGTTGAAACAAAAACTCCCATTTCAGGCCATGCTCTCTATAGCTGTACTAAAGGAAGCCCTAGATAAGAGTCACCATATCTTTCTATGGGCTTCACCAAAGGGACCAAGTTCAAAGCAGAACAAAGACAAGTGATTCAGCGCATAGATAAAGCCTAGCCCTGAACTTCACAAACACTTCTATCAGTTTATGTCATTATGAGGTTGAGACCAGCACTCACATACGGAAGGTCCCAGTCAATATTTCTCTACAGAGACCTGTGTAACTAAAGCTATAGATCACACTGCTTCAGGGAGGAAAGAAATGCAAAGCACAGATAAGAAATTGAATCAATATCCCTCCCTACCAACCCACCCAGAGCAAATTGAAACTGTCCTCTCATTTTGTAAGCCACAAAGTGAGACAGAATCATATGTATTGCCTCAAAATTAATCCCCTTAGCACACAGCTACAGTAGCACAACAAAATGTAATTTATGTCTGTTAGCACAAGCTTGGGATGACATGTTTCAAGGATTCAAGCAGATAAAAATTCCTGACAGGACCAACGGGCAAGAGAATGCCCTTGTTCAGCTAAAGACATTCCTACATTTCTCTGCAAAGGAGGGATAGGAAAAACTCACAGTGGGAAAAGGAATGAGGAGAAATTAAGATAGAAAAGTCACAGAGCAGATCCAGTGATGGAATTTATATGGGATTTTTGTACATTGCTTTCTACACTCAAATAAGGATAGCACCTATTAAGCAGTAGAATCTGTAATCAGTCTGTTGCATTTCAGGCATTTATAAACAACTTGATGAATTCTTACTGCTGGACTCACCATTCCTGTACAGTTTCCCAAGCAAATCTGTCTGCAAGAAAAACATCTACCAGACTGAAGAAAGCATATCATGTTCACACAGTAATGCCTTTAGCATCCCTTTGAAACTCTTCTTATGTGTATGGAATTACATTTATATCAGACTTAGATATACAACGCATGTTAAATACAAAGAAAAATTAATTCCTCACTGAAATTAGTATTATAATATTATCTAGTAACAGGTCCTTGGCAGACCAGTTCAAGACACTGACTGAGATACTGAAGTGTCTTTATAGTGTCTTTATTGTCATTTTGTCTCAGTATATTTGCAAAACTTACTGAAGACACCATCAATGAGACAAAATAATGCCTCTTCTTTGCCTAGGATATGAGCATATTTTCTATTTAGTTTAGGTGGTGCAAAAAGCTTTCACAAACACTTGCTGGTTGCCAGGCTTGGGAAACTTAAAGGACACATGAAACTTAAATGCCTCCTGCTCTCATGTACACAGATATGCCTGTATTTATGCAGCACCTTGTAGTTTCTCATACATAGAGTGCTCTGCAGCTTCATATGCATACATAGATATTTCTTACCCAAAGGCACCATCACTTTGCAAAACACATCCTGAAGGATTTGTTCCAATCTTTTCACATCTTCAGCCTATTTTCCTAACTCAGAAGACCAGGTAGACTACATGAGTGAGGTATTTTGCATCCTTGGTAAGGTTAGTATCTCTGACCTTGTGAGGGGATAGTCTTCTGAGTATTGGACTCTGGTATATGCATGTGCATTTCCAGTCCACTTGTCCTGGCTTCAGGGGAGGATTGTACTCTCACTGGAGATTTTCAGAAGATAGCTGTGGAGGATTGATTAAAAGGCTTACAAACTACTTAGCCCAGTTTCACACCTACACCTGATATAGAAGCAAAGGCATCTCATGTCTACCTATAAGCAGGGTAACAGTGGATCTAGGTGAGAAGTGACTCAGCACTGGGTAGAATAGGTGTAGAAAATGTGAGTTCAGGTTGATTTGGTTTGTACAAAGTAGTGTCAGCTCTATTTTCATAGAATTATAGAATAAAAGAAGCAGAGTCCCTGGCCTCAGGATGTCATAAAGGGTGTTCTTTGTACTAATTGCATTTTCTCTCCTGGCAAAAAAAATTCATTTGTTCTTCACTAAAAAAAATATATTTCTTCAACTATATAATATGTGCATCAAGTAAGATTACTTAACTCTCAGTGCTCAGACGTGCTGTGTCTACTTCTCACTGTACAAACTCCAAATGCTGTCATAACAGCAGCACATCAATCTTGTCAATTACAAAATAATGTAACTAAACTTCTGAAAGCAAGTTACCATGTTCTGCAAAAAAGCTCTTCTTTGAAGCACTGAAGCTCACTGCAGTGATAAAAGCTCTTCAGAACTACTGCATGATAAAGCACTAGAATGCCCACATAGTTTTCCAACTTCTTTTTAGGTAGAACCTTTTAACTACAACTTTCCCTAGTGCAGTCCTTTAATTTGAAATTGATTTCCTCAACAAAAAATGTTGTCTGATTGCATAAAAGGCTCTTTAGTGCAATGAACAATTAGTAGTATTCAGTGTGTTTCAGTCTCGAACACCAGATGACAACAGTTTTACAATTTTCAGATATACAAATCATCAATGACATCATCTGAAAACTAAAAAGAGCTTGGTTTATATTAACCTGACAACTACCAAGAGCTTGGTTTATACTTTGAACAAAATGCATTTGGAAAGAACACATCACTTCCCACTTAGAAGCTGTATATTCTTCTTATTTTTTTCTTTACCACCACCTGCTGTAGCATAAGCAGTAAGTTTTCAATAGGAAGAAAGGTGAACCCTGCTCTAGGCTCTCAACATAAAGCCTTCTACAAGGATATAAGAAGGAACATAAGATATTGGACAGAAGTGCTTAGTAATTGTTTGAAGCAGCATTACATGTTAATAAAATTGGAATGCTTTGAAAAAAATGTAGATGCTCATGTTGGCAAGGAGAGTTCCAGCTAAGATAAGCTCCGCATGAAAGCACCTTGTTATCATCAAATGTTTGTAATTGGCAGTTCTAAATGGTTCTTTATCCCCCCCCATAAGCTTGGTTCTCTTGGTTACAACATTATTGGATGCTGATTTTTTTTTTGTCCTGTGATAATGTATTAAAATTACTGTGAAACTAATGTGAACATACTGTGAGTTTAATGTGCGTCTCTTGCTGTTATTAGATAGGGCTGCAGGGCAGGCCTGCTTGAGTTTGCTGCCTGAGTATATTTTACTACATAACAAACACAGCTAAAGCTGAACGGCTTTAGATAAATATCTAATTGAAGATATTTTTCTGTCTGCAGGGGAAAGTAGAAAATATTCACTCTACACCTTGAGAGGGAAATAAACAGCATGAACTAAGGAGGATGACCTGAAAAAGAAATGTGTTTTCTACACAACAGGACAAGCTAAGTCATCAATCCTTTACATAACAAGAGTTATAGACAAAATATAATATCCAAACAATTATTCAAATCAGCCATTACCAGGAGATTTTCTGTGTCTCATTTTGAAGCTTTAGCAGACACTGATAGCGTTACCACCCCCTGACTGGGCTCCAGCTATTTCATAAAAGCTACATTTAGTTTGCAGATTTTCTCTCCTTTCAAGTTCCCAGTCCTAGGCACAACTTGACACATAGTCAAGCTCCTTATCATGATTAGATCCAGGCATGCATCTAGTCAACTCTCAGCACAGCAGCTTTCATGGAAAATTCCAGGCATGCTGGCCAGATGGACTTTATCAGCTGAGTATAGCAGCAGCCAGTGCTGATTCTTGGCATTACTGATGCTTATACTGTGCACGTGACAGGAGAGAAAATGTTGTCCTCAGTACAAATTTTACGTATTTTCAGGAAACACATATCTGAAATGATAAAA
Source organism: Forpus xanthops (assembly GCA_032466535.1). Taxonomy (NCBI): domain Eukaryota; kingdom Metazoa; phylum Chordata; class Aves; order Psittaciformes; family Psittacidae; genus Forpus; species Forpus xanthops. The sequence goes on from JASSUY010023211.1 coordinate 12,174, forward strand.
CCAAGTTCTTAGTATAAAGTGCAATATTACTTTAATGTTAATGGGACCTTCTATATTCCATAATATTTTGGATAATCAGGACACCCACATACAATTTAAAGAGCCATGCTTAGATTAGTAATTTTAATTAGTAATGAGATATCAGGAAGAAATTCTTTACTGTGAGGGTGGTGAGATAGTGGAAGAGGCTGCATGAGAAAGTTGTGGCTGCTGCATTCCTGGAAGTGTTCAAGGCCAGGCTAGATGTAGCTTTGAGCAAGCAGGTCTAGTGGAAGGTGTCCCTGCCCGTGGCAGGGGAAACTAGATGATCTTGAGGGGAACTTTAAGGTCCCTTCCAACCCAAACAATTCTATGATTCTAAGAATTTTGACATGGGATGTTTCTCCTGAGGAAGATTAAGGGCAATATGTAGTTGGGTGCCCAGTTCCCAAAGATATCCACTAAAATTTAAGCACCAGTGTCTTTTTAACATTATACACATAGACTTTAATTGAAGTAGCTCTAGAAACAGCACAGATTGCTTTCCTTTTCCTGAAAGAGTCTGTACATTTTTTTTCTGGTTTGATTAATTTTTTTCACTACAAGAAAGTCCTTTCCTCTCCATTCTGATATGAAAAATGTACCTGTAAGTATCCGTATAAATTTTTTCCAGTTGATTGAACTTCTCTATTCACTATAACCACCAAGAGAGGAATTTCAGATCAGCAGTGACCTCATCCAAAATGAAGGAATTAATTCAAGTTTATGTGGAATAATAGCAGTGCAACCAATTTTTTTTTTTTTTTAATTAGAAGAGACTGCTTAAGATTTCTGGGGAAGAGTCCTCCAATGCTGCATCCCAGTATTCTTTGGCAGGTGGGAAAGATGGTTGTTTTAGTGCACATTTAGTGTATTTAGTCACAAATAATGATTTTATTGTTATAACTATGAGGGATATTTTTTAGAAATACTGCTTGCCTTCTGCATCCTACCTTCCAGCAGGCAGCAGGTCCCTGTACCACTACTTGTAGCATGGAAAAGGAAAGACATTTTAAAAACACTCCTTGAACTTATAATAAAGTTCAAAATATGATATTTAATATGCTAAATAAACACTGCATTTTGTCTTTCTTTTTTTGTTAGTTCCCAGCACGCAGATACGTTTCCCAGTGCTTACCAAAGATTTCTATATATGCTTTAGGTAGAAAACATTTTTTGAAGGCAAAAAAGGAAGCAGAAGTCAAAATAAGTCCTACTGCCTCAATCAGGTAACACAGAAAGATTGTACACAAATATCAAGCAAACAAAAATCAGCTGGTGAGGGCTCTGGAGAACAAGCCTTATGAAGAACAGCTGAAGGAACTGGGGCTGTTTAGTTTGGAGAAGAGGACGCTCAGGGGGGACTTTATTGATCTCTACAACTGCCTAACAGGATGGAAAGTGGAGGTGGTTGGTATCTTCTCCCAAGTAGCAAGTGATAGGACAAGAGGTAACAGCCTCAAGCTGTGTCAGAGAGGTTTAGATTGGATATTAGGAAAAAATTCGTCACTAGAAGGGTACTCAGGCATTGGAACAGGCTGCCTAGGCCAGTGGTGGTATCACCGTTCCTGGAAGTATTCAAAAACCATGTAGGTAAGTACCTTAGTAACACAGTTTAGTGGTGGTCTTGGAAGTCCTGGGGTAACAGTTGGACTTGATTTCAAAAATATTTTCCAACCTAGTTGATTTTAAGATTCTATGATTATAGAAAGGGACTTGTTCTCATTTAGGCACGAGTCTCATTTTCTGCAAGGATGCTGTCAGGAGCATAGTGGCATTTCCTTTATTCCACAGAGGGATTAGGAGCTCACTGCAGTGCTCTTTCCTCATGACTGGGAGAATCAATGACTGCCTCTTTCCAGCCTCAACTTGACATGCCCCAGCACATCCTACCTCCACCACAAGACCTTCATACATTCTTCAGTGATGATAGCAATGCATGGCAAAGATTGAAATTAATGCCATTGAGAGGGACATAGATTTCCTTAGAGCTCATCTGGCTAGAGAACTCTGCAGTTTCGAGAGGTACACAATTAGAAGTCCTATCTTAAAAAGCCAAATCAATAGTGCTGCAATTTTTGCCCTGCCACACAGCATAAAAGGAGCATGACACTGATTCAAGCAGATCTAGTGAAAGGGGCTACAGCCACCTTATAGGTAAGTCCACATCCAGGCATTTCCAGAGCCCTGTCCAATGGAAAGCAGCCCTACTATGAACCAGCTGGGACTGTCTCCAGTAGCCACCCCAATACTCCCAGGTAATTAATTAATGCTTTACTGGTACCTTTACTCTGATCAACACAAAAGAGTTACAAGTATATAGATCAGAAGGCGTCACACTCAAAGTGAACCTAACAAAAATTGTAATTTCCATGTGCCAGTCTCTACAAATATTTCCCTATATGTTTATGATTTTTTTCATCTCCTTGATTTCATTTCATATGCTCAGGTTCATCAATAGTTTGCAAAGAATTTAATTAGGGCAAGTTAACTAAGCATTTACAATAGCTATCAAAACTGTACAGAGATTCCAAATGAAGCTAACCTAAAAAATCTATAGCTGTAAATCCTTGGAAGAACAAGAAACCCAAACCACAGAAGCTCTGCAACATCTTAATTTAGTAAAATCAGAAATTTTATATGTTCAAAATTAGATGTGGTTCAAGTACACACGTCTGGTGTATCTCTTGTCAGTGGCTTTCCCTGGTTGGCTCAAATAATAGTGAGGAAGAAAACAAAAAAGAGATCTTAAATATATCAACTGAAAGGTGGGAAAACAGAAAAAGCATTCTCCAATTCCCAATGTGAAGTTAAAGGATTGCTCTCGGTAGAGTCAGGATTGATTTTTCCATCCTCAGTGTCAAACTAATTTGTTTCTAATTTTATTGGGATTAACCTACACAAATTATCCATTGGCCAGTAAAGGCTTCTAAGGACACAGCGTTTTGTAAGTCTGCAGCATTTGTACGTTTCATTTCCACTGTATTTCAGGCTTACAAAACCACGTAAATCTCTTTTTGCCTCCTAACATAAGAAGGACATGGACCAAGACTTTTGAACCAAGTCCAAAGAAGGGCCATGCAGATGAACAGAGGGTTGGAGCACCTCTCCTCCAAGCTTGCTCAGCCTGGAGAAGAGAAGGGTCACAGGAAACCTTAGAGCAGCTTTCCAGTATCCAAAGGGGGCCTACAAGAAATCTATAGAGTGTCTTTTTAAAAGGGCATGTAGTGACAGGACAAGAAGGAATGGCTTTAAACTGGTACAGGTTAGATTTAGGTCAGATTTTAGGAAGAAATTCTTCACAATGAGATTGATAAGGCACTGGAACAGGTTGCTCAGAGAAGTTGAGGCTGCCCCATCCCTGTAAGTGTTCAAGGCCAGCTGTATGGGACTTTGAACAACTTGGTGTAGTGGAAAATGTCCCTGCCCATGGCAGGGTGCTTGGAACTAGATATTTTTTGAGGTCCCTTCCAACTCAAAACCTTCTATGATTCTATTTCAAATCAAATAAAAAACAGACTAAATCTTGAATATTCATGGGTTTTACCCTTCTTGCACACTGTTTTATTTGCTTACTTCCTTGTTTATATTTCAAAGATGTGGTACCTGGTTTTATACAATTTTTTTCTGACAAGTTTTATGGATCAACAGTGATCCATGAATTATAGGTTGTGAAAAGCAGCCAGATAAAGGATGCTAGCTTTCATTATATATATTGCACCTACTTTCCATAATGTATTTTACTAACATTCAGGAGCAAATTCATTGAAAAATACACAGAGCCATGAAAACAAAATTTCGCTATTGTCCAAAGACCTGAGATGTTGACTTACCCCTTTGTTTCACCAGTGACTCTCAGAGCTAGAAGAGCAAGGGAAAGGCTATTTAATCATGTAGAGCATGCACTGGGAATGATAGATGAGCAATGCCTTAGGTGTTCCCATCTCAATAAGAAGAGCCATCCGAATCCTCTGTGATCTATTCTCTGAGCAGCAGGAGACTAGATCAAGGCAAAGCCATTCTTTTCCTGTCTTACGTGCAGCTCACTCAAGAGTCAATAGCAGACTTTTACCAAGCAATAAGTTACTTCAGTAAGTCAAACTCCTTTTGGAGTTTTTGCATTAACATGCATCCTAAATGGTAACTTTTTTAGCAATAATGCTCTTTAATCTTGGGTGTATTAGATTTTTCTTTTAAACTGCTCACGACGCAAATGTAGGATGGGGTATTTTTACGTGTCTTCACTGCCACCTTTCGGTCAAACATTTTTCTTATTACTTTTCTCTTTTTTTTTTTTTTTTTTAAATTATCGTTTTATTTCTTTTAATGTCACAAAACAAAGAAACAAAACCCCAAAACAAAAATCTGAGAGAATATCCAGAGCAAGAAAATGTGCAAGATGATGCAAATATAACTTCTCAGGATCAACATTTTCAAGTTTAAAAACAAGATTAAAAAAAAATTAACAAGAAAAAGGTCAGATAAGAAAAAGCCCAAACTTTTTATCCAAAATTCAGACACATAAAGGTTCATTTGCTGTTGATCCACAGCCCTCCTTCGGTACTGTGGTTGAATACAAATTTATAAACCTGTCTCTGGATATGCTCATTTCAGAGCTAAATTTTACTTGTTTTCTCTACATAGATCAGTGCCTCCCACTAAATACTTGCTTTCTTCTGATAGCTGCTCTTTCAGCATCATTAGAATTCATATTTGTCCTATGTTTATGTAGAGCAGAATCCTATTTCATGATGAAGGCTGCTTGGGGCCACTGAATGGCACATATAACATTTTAATAAGTTATTATTACTACTATATTAATGTAAAGTTTGTACAGCATCAGAATTTAAAATGCAACTGGAGAAGACTTTACAGTATACAGACATATGGTAAAGTGTTTATTCATGACCAAAGTATTCATTATTGCAAAGAAAATGAGCAATATCATTACATTTGTTGATTCCTCAAGTAACCTGTAATGGTCTTCAGCAAGGCATAAAGCTGGCAATCAGTTCTCTCCCCTTACTTCCTGTAGACTCTGCAGAAGGAGGCAGGGAAAGGCAGAAAGGAGGAGTGGCTACCACCATACATCCTGTTATTTCAACCCTGTGAATATTTCTTAAGAGACCAGCTCTTACTGGTATTACTTTAAGTACTTTTCAGGCTGTTCTAATGCATGGTGCACAGTGGCAAAGGATTAGACATTACTAATTCCTAACAGCCTTTTTGCACTGCCACCACCAAAGTCATCAACTAACCTCTGGAGACATAATAGAAAATTTGTTTCCAAGTGAAGCTATTTTGCATTCTAATAAATAAATAAAAAGGTGAGTTAAAAATTATTTCAATCTTTATCTCCACAAAAGAGAGTAATTTACAAGATTCTATCTCGTGCTGAGACCAACTGGGATCAAGACCTAGAATGTGCCTGCTCATTTATTAAGGGCCTAACTCTTTATTCATCACACAAAATGTTACACAGTTAGGAAGCACCATCACTACTTTCTGGCAGCCACAAAGTCTTCAAGTGAATTGAAATCAGTAAGAACCCAGAACACCCTGGGCAGGGATACTCTTTTGTTGTAAGAGTGGGTAAGGCGAAGGAATATGTGGTAGAGAAATTATGTCAAGCTGTAGAAAGACTAACATGCAAGTAACTTTCCCAGGGAAGCTGTGAATGCTCTATCCCTGGCAGTGTTCAAGGCTGATTTGGACATAGCCTTGGGTGGCATGGTTTAGTGTGAGGTGTCCCTGCCCCTGGTAGGGGGGTTGGAACTAGATGATCTTAAGGTCCTTTCTACCCAACTCTAACTATTCTGTGACTCTATGCATTTATTGAAGAATTTCCATGGAGGATACTCTATAGGGATAAGCCATGTTCTGTTGTGATGCTAAATAAGAAACAACTCCAGCAAAAGTAACATAAACCAACACTAATTAGACAAGCAGATGCGATGCTGAATCAATTCCACAACAGCAGAATTAGGCATCCCTACCATTCATTTTCAAATTACTGATTTAATTTTAAATCCAAATCAACTTCTTTCTCCGCTCCAGTGCAGCCCCATTTATGCTGAATCTCATGAACTACGTTACACCAAACATGAGTTTCATTTAATATTTCTGACTCCATAATAAAATTGCGTTTTAGATCAGGAAGAAATACGTGCATGAGGAAACAGTATTTCTTTTTCTCTTATATAATTTCTATATTTTTCTTCATTATAATTGTATGCATACATATTTTATACTGCCACACAATTTGATTCATTTATGAAAATCCTTGCAGCATCTCCATGTTCTGTGCAAATTTGTATTTGAAATTAACATATTACCGACAGAATTTATTTCATCACTATTTTATTTGGCTCTACTGATCTCTTAAATGTATTGCACCTCTCTTCCTTTCAAAGCCATTATAAAAAAGACCGACCTGTCATTTTTTCTGGAATTACAAATAGATATATTTTGCCCAGTGTTTCAAACAAATTAACTGTGCAAAAACATACAATGGCAGCATTTGGGTGTTTTTTCTTCACCACCTAAGCAATGAGAGTAGGAATGAGCTCAGTATGAATAAAACCAAAATTGGATAAAATTCTATCATTAATATTTCTGTCTTTGCCAGCACCTTTCTTAAAGGTAATCAAATCCTTCAATTACTTTTATACCAGTGACTTTTAGATAACATAGAAACACATCTTTTGAGTCAGGGTAAGTGAAGAATATCAAGAATTCCTATTTCTGTCAGCATAAAACAGTCCTTGTGAGTCTAAAAACTTAAGTAACACTCTAGACTATAAAAACCAGAGAATGCTAAATTACAGCTTTTGAAACTACTTTGCTCTAACTTTCCCTTTCAAGTTGTGTTTTGGGAGTGTGTATTAGGACAGCTTGTCAGGATTTCTGTTTTGCTGAAAGCTCTGAATTTACAAGACGTGGCAGTTGGTAGAACTGGGAGCTATTTAGATATGAGTCAATCAAAAGGAGTGTCTACTTACAAAGATAAAAGGTTTGCAGCTTACCAAACCAGTTTGTTAAAGAATATTCATTAAATGCTTCTATAGGAGTCATTCGGGCAAGTACCACAAGGTACTTGCATCCTTAAACGTATTAGCCTACCTTTACAGTGTCTAAAAGTTAGGTAGATGCTCAAAAGAATGGAATTTTTAAAGCTCCAGACAGTTGTTTTAGGCAATAAGAAGAAAGTGCTTGTAAACATAAGGGATCTCTTAAGTGATATCAAAGGATGCATAGGAGCATTCAACCCCTTGTAGATCATAGAGTAACATTGAAAAGTATATATTGTCTTTGAAGTTTCTATTTTTTTTTCATAAACTGTTGACTAAGGAAGTCAAGGCAATATCAGCTGATGCTTATCAGAAAAAAAAAAGAATCACATCATAGTTTGTGCCAAAGACAAGATTGTTACAGATCTATATTGGCAATTGGGTAACTATAATAATAGATCATTTTAAGGAAAACTTGTTTTCTTAGCTTTACTGCTGTTTATGAATGGTCAGAATGAGTTTCTCTACACTGCTTTATCTTCTGATACTGTCTCTGAAAATAGATGGGCAGCATTTGAAAAAAATCTACTATCTAAGTAGTTTAAAGATCTTCTGGCTTGACTCATCTCTTTGTGGAAGGTATTGCCAAGCTTTCAACTGATAGCCTGCAATGATTAAATCCATGTCAATGTCTGTCTGCTTTCACTACACTCTCCCTGACTCCATTGTCACTGAGATCTCAAGCAGAATTGGCAGAGGCAGAGTTCTCAGAATACCACTAATGGTAAGTCACCTTAGGTCAACTACTTTAGTAAAAGAAGTGTGCCAAAGAGGGTAGCAAAGTAGCTGAAACACAGGCTCTAAACTTCAAGTAAGGGCAATAAGCAAACAAAAAATTCCCTTAAAGGAGATTTCTAAGTACACTTTTTATGATATGGAATTCAAGATCTCTTCAAACTCTTGTGCCCATCACTCAATTAGCACACTCTCAAGTCCAGTTCCTGAAATCTCCCACAGTCATTAGGGTTACATATCACTCTGGAGTTTGATTTCAAAGTCTTTTTACAATTAATGCACCTTTAATCACAGACAATCAGGATTATTTTTCTTTTGTTTAAATGAAATTTTCTGTATTTCAATTTATGCCCGTTACCTGAAAAATGTCTGGCTTCTTTACTCCCTCCCATCAAGTATTTATACATACAAATTAATATGCCCCCATGCCTTCATTTCTACAAGATAAGCAGTCCACCTTCTCTTATGTCAGACGTTCCAATCCTTTAATCAACTTTGTCACCCTTTGCTGGTCTTACTCAAGTATGTCCATGTCTGTCTTATACTGAGGAGTCCGAGACTGTACATACCAATCTGGATGTGGACTGCCAAGTACAATAGCAGGGCTCTCTTTACCCACTGGCAGTGCTCTGCTTACCAGAGGATGCAGCATAAGAGATTATTGGCTTTCATTGCAAGGATGCTCGTGTTCATTCAGTGTCCACCAGGATCTCCAAAGGCTTTTCTGCCAAGCTGCTTTAGTTGGCCACTAGGCTGTACTGCTGTAAGGGTTTATTTCTTCCCGGGTGCAGGACTTCATTTGGACTTCATGACGTTCCTGTTCACCTGTTTCTCCAGCTTCCTGAAGTGACTCTGAATGGTAGCACAAACCACTCTCTCTAACACTTATCCCAGTTCTGTGTCTACTGCAATGCTCATTTATGATTCAGTGGCTGTTAAATGAAAGTTTACAGTTTTTCTCTGGAGCTTGCAGCATGATAGAACCTCCTGTTCTTGTTCCGCCTGAGCTCCTAGTCTGTCTCTGTCCTGCCTCATTTCCTGCTCCAGTTCTTACTAGCATCCCTGCTCTGCTTCTAGAGTAGAACAGTGACCAGTGTCCTGTGCAGCAGGAAAAAATCTGAATGAAAATCTCAGCTCTTGGATTATTTCTGACATTTAACTTCAGCTGTATGTTGTTGTTTGCAATGTGTAGTGTGTACACAGCCACACAGTGCAAGCAGCACTTCCAGGTGATAAAAATATTTTAATTTTAACCATGGACACCACTTTTTGAACAGTCAGAATCTTAAGCCAGAATTCCAGTATGTAGTTTTGGATAAAAGATCTTTTTCTTCATAAGTAATAAAACTGTCAGGATTTTAAAATACTCTTGTGCTAAGAACTTGTAATTGTTATAAAATATCAATACTAGCACTTAAATTGTTTAAAAGTAATACCAAACCTGCCAAAAGGTTCAGCTTAACAAGCTCTAATTAGCACAATTATTTTCATTTTGAAGACATGTGTAATTGTGTCGTTGGTCTTTGCATGTGAGCAACAATCCCTTTAACCAGTCAACCATAACAAATGCATTAATATAGTAGTTCCATGTAAACAAAAAGTCTCCTAAAATCTGATGGCAGAAAATTTCGAAGCATTTATTGTTTTATTTAATTATGGTATTAGTTTAATTGTTAATAATATTCAAATTATTTAAGTAATTCCAAATGTACAATCAGGTTCTGTTTCACATCAGTTTAGATTCTACTAAATTTCTAGCAACTGTCTGATCAACTTAGGGATTTTTTAAATAAGCATTTCAGTAATTTCTCAAGTTACTTACTTCTCAAAGACATCTTGGTAACCAAGAAATTACTTATAAGTTTTTACAAAGCTAATTCCTTGCCTTCCTTCAAATCTTTAAAATTTGGAAACTGTTGTCACTACAATGGCATCTAGCAGTTGGAGCTGCTGTCATCACACTGAAGATTTACCACCACAGCCTGGCATCTTAACCATCAGCATCTCATTGCATTCCTAAAACTGCGTTCAGCTCTGCTTCTTCTCTCTGTTCCTATCACCTCTCTCCTCTTGTTTCAAATGTGAAACCTACATTGTAGCCTGCAGTGAAAGTGACAGTATTTGCAGCTTGTGTTTGCATAATGTCTAACATTATAGGCTGTGGTTTGTAAGCACTATGGTAAGAGACAAAAAACTGATGACATAAATGCAAGGTATAGTGTCAAAAAATTCCTTGCTAACTATAAGAATTCAGAAGCATGGCACTGGAAGCAGAAAGGTTTTCTGAGAAATTCCTGAGGTATAAGGCCTGGGAAGGAACATGGTTGTGGGAGGGATCCTGAGGCATTTTGGTAATTTTGTGGTCTCACAACATGCCTATATAAGTCCTCAGTGGAAAATAAAATGGTACTATCAGAATGCCATTTCTAAACCACAAATCTATCAAAAAGCCATAGCTACAGGCAGTAAGCCACATTACATGTTTTTCACACAGTATGTTCCAAAGCATGTTAATTTCAAATTATTTTTGTAGAAATATTGTAAAAAAAAAAAAAATATTACTTTTTCAACAATTAAAGGCAATGAACACAAAAATACAGCACAGCAGAAAATGTAACACTGGATTCTCTATGACATAATTAGACATATGCAAAATTGCTCCTTGTAAAAATAAAAAGCAGAGGAAAATGTAAAAGAGCTCTTGAACTGGAGCAGGTCAAATGCCCACCTGCATGCCCAGTATTCTATCTTTGCTCAGTAACCCTTTCCCTGTGAATTCATTCTTTCCCCTGTGTCTTTAGATTTTAGAGTCTCAAAGGCTTGCTGCTTTTTTATTAATCTGTATATAAATTACTTTATATCAGTTACTGCATATAAATTAATCCAGTGACGTGTGCAGTAAAATCATGAAATTATCAAAACAGAGCAGTCAGAGAGGTACCAAAACTGCTTCAATGGATAACAGTACAATTTTAGATGTTACAGAAACAAAGGTGACAAAGAGAATGAGAAAGGTAAGCATCACTTTAAGAGTATGTGATTATACACAAAGAAAATCACTATGCCTTATTCAAACAAATTTTGTTCTTAAATATCAAACAAATTCTTCTCTTTTGCTTACACAAAAAAAAAAGACATGCATTTTCAGAAAGGAATTCTGGAGAAGTTTTGCAAAACAAGACTGCAAGTGCTTGCTCGTCTAGAAATTATATACTTGAAATCCAGAATATAATTTCTTTTACAATAAAAATAAAATAGTTATTCTCCCCTACCCTAAATTGTTTTTCAGCTCATTCAATTGATCTTTAACTGAAGCAGTCATGTATCTTTGCTTGTACTTTCAACAGCATCTACAAGTATCACAGTTAAAAACTTATTCGGGTGCCATGTGGTTCTATTGATTTATCATATTTCAAGAAGTAGTACATAATTTTGTTTCTTACATGTGCTGGACTGGATTGCACAGCCCTCTCAAACAATCTTTAGCCTCTGGGTTTTTTCACAGTATTTCTTTTCATATGCTCCTCATAACTTGGCACTGATGATTTAAATCCTCCAGAGGAATTCCAGATTTCAAGTAGTTTGAAAGCCACTTCTTTGAATCAGAATTTGTGTGATAAATCCAGGCCAAGTAAGAAATTTGTTTGACTTTAACGATGTTACTCACTAAGAACAGCTGGTTCGTTACTTCACATTCATTCAGCAGGGGATACAGCAGTTGTCAGTTTATCTGATCTCTTTCTACCATATTCCCTTGGAAAAAAGGAGCATATAAAATGACAGCAAACCAAATATGTTGTCTGATATCCCTGTTCTCAGATGGCCTTAGCCTACAAGGAACAAGCATTCCCTGCCAGATGCATCTGCAGCTCCCACTCACAAGATGAACAGAGGGAACTTACTGCCTTCATTCCCAACTCATCTCCCTCCTATTTAGGAGCAAAGATTTCTCTTTCTTATGCCACAATTTTCAAAAACAAGTTAGATTTGATTCCATTTTGACATGATCTTTCAAATTATTTCATTTTCCAAGTTCTTTGCTGTGCATATTTTTTATAATTCCTTTTCACAGATTGCTGAGGTTTGGAATTTTGAGCAAGAGTCTCTTTGTTGACATCTCACACACCTTCATAGCCAAAAGCATTAATGCAGTTAAATTTTGTATCCACTGTCAAACCCAAAGCAAGACCCTTGCCAGTGCCAGATCAAGTCTTAGACTGCATTAGGAAGAATATCACAACTTGTCAAGGCAGGTAATCCTTCCCCTTTTCAGCCCCTTTGAGACTCTTCTGCAGTGCTGTGTTCAGTTCCGGACTCCCCAGCAAAAGCAAGACACAGATGTACTGAAGTTACTTCAGTGTAGGTCACCACAAAGATGATTAAGGGACCGGAACATTTTCCCTACAAGTAGAGGCTGAGAGGACTGGGACTATTCAGGCCAGACATGAAAAAGCTCAGGGAGCCTCTTGACAATTTATGTAAATACCTGAGGGAGAAGAGGAGTAAAGAAGGTGGAGCCAAACTCTTCTGAATGGAGCCCAAAGAAAGATAGGGACAAGAAGCAATGAGCAGAAATTGAAATACATGAAATTCCATTTAAAAATAAGAAATTCCATTTAAACATAATAAAAAAATAATAATTAAAAAAAAAAAGTTTATTGTGGCAGTGGTCAAATACAGGAATAAGTTGCCCAGAGAGGTTGTGGAGCCTCAGTCTTTTGAGATATTCAAAACTCAGTAGGATAATGCCTTAAACAACCTGCTCTATTAACAATGCTTTGGGACAGAGATGTGGAAAGGGTGTACTAGGTGATCTCCGGAGTTCCCCACCGACCTCAGCTGCTCAGTGATTCTGTGATCAGCCATCATTCTGTACAGCTAAATTTTGAATATTTTGGTGATTCCACAATCCCTCTGAATTTCCACTATTCTCACAGTAAAGAACAGTTTTCCTAATATCCAGTGTGAACCTTCAAGCTGTAATTTGTGGTCTCTGGCTGTTCTTACATTAGTTGTCCCTGACACTACCGCTTTTGTACCTTCTCTTCAAATGTTTGAGGGTTGTGATTATGTCAGCTGTGAGTCTGCTCTTCCCCAGACTAAGTAAACCCAACTACTCAATGTCTCTCCTCAGCGAGCATGTCCTGTAAGCCTTCAACATCCTTGTAACCCACTGCTGAACCCCCTCTGGGACCATCCTGGAAACCTAGCCACTGTTTCACTGTTTCAACCCAGCAGAAGCAAGCCCATTTGCATTCGTCTAAATTACAGGGAATGGTTTCCACCCTTCCATACCGCTTCCCCTTATGCAGCATCACTTCTGAGTCACCCAGAGGCATACCACTTAGTTTACTCAACAAGTTCAGAGGGAGATTAAGTCTTAGTATGACTATACTTAGGCCCGTATGTTACTGGATGTCGCAGTTTAAGCCTAGCCGTAAATCTGCCATGCTGTTGCTAGCTCACCACCCCACCCCCTTTCCTCCCCCCACTTCTGGAGGGAGGAGGAATCAAAAAATATAACTCCCATGGGTTGAGATGAGAACATCCAGTAACTAAGATATATCATAAACCATTGCTGCTACCACCAATAATAGTAATGATGAGGGAAATAACAAAGGAATATAACACAACTGCTCACCACCGGCCGACTGATACCCCACCCAACCCAGAAGTGATCTAACTCTTCCAGGTGACTGCCCCCAGTTTATATAGTGGGCATGACATGCTATGGTATGGAATACCTCTTTGGTCAGTTTGGGTCAAGTGTCCTGTCTCTGCTTCCTCCTGGCTTCCCCTTCTCCCTGGTAGAGTGTGAGGCTCAGAAAGTCCTTTGTCAGACCAAACATTATTGAGCAACAACTAAAAATACTGGTGTTATCAGTGCTATTCCCAGGCTGAAAGTCAAAAACACAACACTGCACCAGCTACTAAGAAGGAGAAAAACGACTGCTACTGCTGAACCCAGGACACTGGAATATTGCATCACTTTTTCAACCCTTTGGCAAGTCATCCTCCTCAGAACTCCAAGTCTAAAAAGTGGTTGCAGAAGCAGACAAATAGCTCTGATGACAGACTTCTTTCTGTATAAACTGTGGTAAAGTGTTCTCAAAGTATACAAACTGTCAGGCAATCTTGTCAATGACGCAATAAATTTTTTACCTCCAGGAAATGCAATCTACCATTCCCTCACATCCTTTCTCAACAACACACACAGACTCTGTCCAGAATGAAGAAGGACTAAAACACAGATGAGCTAAGACAGAGTCATCAGAGTGCTTTCAATCTCTGGAAAATACTCTGTCACACTTCAGCAACCACAAAATTATTACTTTTTCTTACCCAACTCCTGCAACAGTTAAAAAATCCTGACACTCTAAATGTTTGGAGCTAGCCAAACCTGCACAGCTTTAATTTTTTGCCAGCGAGATCATGCCCACTCTGCATGTGCCAAGAGAAATTATTTCATTTTGAATCAACTCCTGCATCCTGCAGTGTTTCCTACGTTAAGTCTCACACTTCTTGCACAGCACTTGGCATAAAGACCAGTTCAAAGCTGTCAGCATGTAGTAGTAAGATGCAGATTAACAATCTGCAGGAGAACTGCCATGCACTTAGACTTCCAGTACCACTCTAATACAAACAGTACTCTGAACTGATAGTACTCTGAATGACCTGGAAGTCATGCCTTAGGGTAGCCATGAAAGAAAAGTTTTTCCCTAGCATTTGAAACTTCTTCCATTTTGTTAGCAGCCACAGCAAACGAGCTTTCTATTTTATTCACAGACAGGCACCTAATAGCCCTCAGGATGCAGAGTCTAGAGAGGGGATTTCTTGTCCAGAGATTCCTAGGAGCATCTGTGCAGAGCAGCTTACTAGGTACTTCTTTGATAGCCAGGTTCACTTTGTCTGGCTTTTCACTTCATATTCTCGGAATGTTTATGCAGGAGCTTAGCTCTTGTGTGCTTTATGAAAAGGCTAAGGATATCTTAAGGGTATTCTAGCCTTAAGAGAAGATATTCAGATGCTGGAATCTCTCAGCATCCTGAGCTACTTTTTTGGGCTAGAAATGTAATCCCCATAACACTAACTTACACCAGAACTTCTGAGGATACCTTTACCATGGGGTTTCACTTCGAATAAAACAATTCTTTTAGCCCTTTGGACTACAAATTCCCATTTAGCCGGTGTGTAGGGTGACACACCCGCACACCTTGCTGCAGGCCGCCTCCTCCCCAGTGCTCCCACCGCCAGGCGTCACCCTCCTAATGCTCTCTGCCGGGAACTGGGGAAAACAACAAACCGAAGGTGGAAAAGGGGGCAGAGAAGAAAATCAACTCTCACAAAGTGAGAGCATACAGAAGTCAGCATCCCTTGCAAAAAGAAAGTAACTAATGCAAAGCACAGGCAGATATGTTAATGAAGGCAACTGTAAAATATAAGTGCAAGTTAAGGGCTTGTTTTAACACAAGAGAATTATCCTGACTTTTATTCTTTTAACTCAATTTCCTGTTCTCGGACAGATGTAGCATTCAGCTGAAGTCTACGTCCACTTGACATCTGCTGAGAAGGAGGAAAAAATATATTCTCAAGATACAAAGAAATGGAACTTGGCATCATTTCTGTGAAGACATCCGGAAGAAAACACAATGAATTCTGCAGGAGGAAATAAAAGTACTTCAGACAGACTGGCCGTGTTTTCTGCAGTGTCAGTAAGCCACCAAACGCCAAAATAGCCACTAAACCAGAGCTTCCACAAGATAATGATAGTTTATTCTATTGTGTGACTGAACTTTCAGGAGACAGATGCCTTTTCAGAATCGCCAGCACAGAAAAACGGCACCACATCATGGTATTGCGGGGGGTGTGGGGTGTGGAACGGGACGCTGCTAAATAAAGTGAGGACTGCTCGAATTAGAAGCAGGATTTAATAAAGTAAGGCTGGAACAGTGGCAAGTGTGGAAGAACCTGCAGGGAACAGGAAACGAACAGAAAGGCGAGGAGAAGGTTTCCCAGGTAGGGACCCGCGTTTCGCCGGGGCCAGCTCGGCGATAGCAGCACCGGTGCCACAAAGTGCTACAGCACCCTCAGAGAACCTATGCCTGCTCCCCGGCAGCGGGAGTGGGGCTGCTGGGGAGAGGGAAGCTCAGGGAACGAGGGAAGCTCAGGGAACGAGGGAAGCTCAGGGAA
>JASSUY010023211.1:28286-50790 GCA_032466535.1 Forpus xanthops
TGGGAGAGCCCGGGGAGGCAGCTCGTCTCTGCGCCTCTTCTTCCTTTACCTCCTCCTCCCTCTTCCCCACCCCCTGCGGGGCGGAGAGGGCGCAGGTGAATGCGCTCTTTGTCCTGCCGAGGCCCCAGCAGACCCACGGCCGGGACCGCCCGGGCACCTCGGTGTCTCCCCTCCGGCACTGCCCCTCTATGCCCACCGTTGCCGCAGCTCGAGACACAGGACGGGACTTCGGCTCACATCCCGCCGCCGAGGAGTTGAGCGGAATGGGCGCGGAAGGAGGGGCCGGGAGGGGAGGTGCAGACTGCGGCCAAGCCCCCAGCTCCGCTCCCCTCCTCAGAGACCGGCTGGAGCTTCGCCGCCGACCTGAGCCCGCATTCCCCGACAGAGCCGTGCCGCGGCCGGGCACCGGCGCCCTCGCTGCCTACGCCAGGGGCTGCCTCCCTGCCAAGCCGAGCCGAAGCTCGACGCAGCCGCCAGTCCCTGCGGGGGTACCCGGACCTCCGGCAGGAAGAAGAGGCTGCGGGACGAGGTGCGTGAGCCCCGGGGCAAGGGGAAACTGGGGAGCTGCCGCTGGCGGAGCCTCCGGAGTGGCGTCCAAGCGCGCCCGCGTGGCCGGGTTCCTGCTCGGGGCCCGTCCCGACCCGCGGCTGTCGGAACAGAATGGGAAGGGACGGGTCTCTCGGGTTCGCCTGCGCAGCGGCTCTCAGAGCCGGGCTTCAGGCTTGCAGTCCACCCGGCCGTGCCCCGGCGACTGTAACCGAGGAGGTCCGATGAGCGACGCGCTCCTGCTCCTACTCCCCGGCCTTTCATTAGGTTTTCCACAGAGCTCAGCAGAATTCCTGAAGAGTAAGTTAAGGGAAAGTTATTTTCTCCTTCGCCGAGTGCTTACGCCGTCCTGCGCGGTGCGGTGGGCACTGCAGGACCGAGGCAGCTATCCCTAACGCTCTCACCCTGTGATGTTCAAATAATGCCAAAGGAGAGAGATGTGAGCACTGTCCCGTGCCTCTGCCGACACCTCATCCACATTATTTATTTTATCCATTTGTCTTTTTTTCAGGGAGCCAGCCCTGAAACTCCTTACTAGGAAAAACCTGTCATTGACTTCGGATGAGTTTTTTTCCGGGTAATATCTGCACAGAACGGTTACTTATTGGTTCAGCCTTATAAAGAGCCTGTTTTCTTGGTACAAAATGCAGTAATATACTCACAGTATTGGGAACTTGGCTTTCTGCAGCGGAGTATTCTCCGTCCCCCACCCTCAGCTGCCTGACAGAGCAGAAGGGGTGTGAGCTGCAAAAGAACATAACTGAAAACCGTTGTCTTTCGTAACAGTTATGACTTAGGTAGGGCTGTAAATGATGAGTTTCTGCCTCCCACAGGACTCCTAAATTTCTTTCTTCAGAGGTATTCCAAATAGGTGCATGCTGTAGATGACTCTTTTCTGATAATTCATAGGACAGCGAATAGTGGAATTGTGTGTTGAATTTAGAAGTTTCCAAGGCTATTACTGTGCTTTGTTACTGGGCCTACTCAAGGAATAATTTTGTGTTAAAACTGGTACCAGAAGCCAAGGGAACTGTTACCACTAGGCACCTATGTTTCTTTGCTTGCAGTCACGTGGCTGTAGCCCATATTTCCATGGATGAGCACATGCATTCATTGACACACACTTTCTGCCTTTTTTTTTTTTTTTCATTTTTTCTTCTGCTGCATAAACAATTAATGCTGTATTTAATATGGTATTAAACATTGTTTCTCAAAATAACCAATAAATCAGCATTTAGGATCAGCAGCTGGCATTCCAGCTCATGTGTATTTTGTTTCTCATCATGGTACATCTTCACTGATACAAATCTTTGCATGGAAACCATTATTGGGCTCTTCATTTCTAAATTTTATAAATTAGGAATGATAGCACATGAGAATGAAGTGACTCAAGCTCTTCCACACAGAGCTTCCCAATCTAAGTATGCTTTTGGACCCCCAAGACAGTGGAGTGGTCAGAAGAGGAAAGCTATTGAAGTGACTGGTATCACCATGTAAGCTCACATAGGCTGAGGATATTAACAGTTGAAAGCACAGTGGAGATCAATACAGAAAAAAAAAATAAAAAAATAAAATAAATAAAAATGAAACAGCAGAAAAGATCTAAGCCACAAGCAGTTTAAACATTTTTAAGAAGTCAGTCTATAACTTCATGTCTTTTTATTAAAAAACATTAAACTGCAAAAATCAGAGGGTAGGCCTCAAAAAGAGTAGGGTATGACTGCCCTTCATATAATGAGTTCTTGTAGAAGTAGATCTGGAGTTCACCCTATTTGTTGCTGGTTTTTTTTCCAGGTAGGTACATTGTATTGAGTTCTGTTGGCATTGCCATTGTAACAGGTAGAAATACAGTGTATTAAAACATATAGAAGTTGAAATTCTTAACTAATCATGGGACTGGATGAGCTGAAGTTTTATGAAGAAATCTGATACTGTGAAACTTGTGATAAAATCACTGGGACTAGCCATAGGAATAGCAGGGGGAAATTGAAATGTGCCTTCATCAGCCCACGCTTTCTGTGTGCAGGATACACAAAATATCCATGGTGTAGGAAAGGGTTAACAGCCTGACCTTCAGACAGAAGCTCTTGTTGACCCTACTCTGCAGCACTTGGCTGAAAGATTATGCACAAAGGGAGAACTTGCTAGCAGGAGAGAAATATCCAAAGTCAAATACTTGGGAGAAGAATATTTTGGCTTCAGGAGTCTGGTGGCCTGGCAGAAAGCAAACCCTCATAGTAGACAGTATGAGGCTGTAGGACCTATCCACTGAAGAGCCAGACATAGTAAGGTCAACTGTCAAAGTCTAATTTGTCCATCCAATTTCCCAAAAGGTTTATGAATAAAAAAGAATGAGTTGTTAGCAGAACAGTTACGTATCTAGTAATTCAGCTATTCAGTATGAAAGTACATGGAAGAGCTACTTCGTCACTGTTTTAAAGGTAACCACAGAAAATCAGGCTGTAGCACAGCACCCAGAGCTTCCAGTGGTGTGGTGCTAGCACCTCTCCTCCTGCAGTGAGCAACAGTGGGATGCACTCATGGGACCCTGATGCAGGGTCCTTGCAGTTCTTGTAGTTACTTTATAGCCATCAAGATATTGTCTTTCCTGCTATCTTAGGATGGATTTTTGGAAACATCCATCAGTTTATCTATTCTCCCTCTTTTTCTTTTTCTTTTTTCCCTGGCTTCTGATTTCTGGTAGTCTTCAGTAGCTTAGAACCCTTTCTGCTGGTGTATGTGGGTGATGAGTACTCTAATATACCTTGAAATAGCATGAGCAAAACTCCAGCTGGAATTTCTGGACAGTCTCGAAGGAAGACTATACTTCTAAAGCCACTGAGTGACTGTCAGGTAGGCCAATCTGAAAACCTAAAAAATGTTAGGAACAAGACATTTGCATGGGCTTCTTGGATCAGCAAGTGTCATGAACTTCCCAAAAATCCGTCTTCATAACATTTTACATGTTATTTCCGTCAGCTGTTTCACACTTATTTGCTATCATTTGAAAGCTTTCAGTATGAGGTAATGCCTTCATTCCACTGGTGACATGGGCATTCAGGTTAAATATTATTTTTCATTGGTGATTTTGTTCTGTTGATTCATACCCTCTCACTCTCTGCTTTACTGAAAAAAAAAAAAAAACAAGCAAACTTTTCTATTATCTTTTCAGGAGACAGACTTTCCCTAAATTTTCATATCTTCTCCAGTATATGGGTGGAGGAGAGGGAAGAAAGCATCTGGAGGGAAAATAGGCCCCAAAGTTCAAGTTGAGGGCTTTTGAAAACCTGTTTTACATTCTGTGTTTACTTTGCAGGGAATTTCCGTAATGGAGAAGAAGGAAAGTGATAAACATGCCATTGATCAGAATGCAAGTCAGAACATCATGCCGAGAAGAAATGCAGCAAACTTTGGCACCTGGGTAATGTTTCTGTAAAAAAAAAAGTATATTAAAAAAAAAGTAAAAAAAAAAAAAAAAAAAAAACTAGGTAAAATTTTAAAAAGCTGTGAAAACAGATGAAGTTCTGTAAAAAAAAGCAGCTCAAATGTCACACAGAATATTGCTTTCATGTGATTTTGTCCATTGAGGCTACCTCATCTCCAATTGCGATTTTTACAAGATAGCAGTGCACATTTTTTTATCTTTCTGTTAAAACAAAATGCCTGTGTTTCTCCAAAGAGGAACACAAGACTCACACCTACCTAGTCTTACCTTATATACCAGTAGTAACTTGTTTGAATTGACCCCTTCATCAGCTTCAGTATGATATCTAATTCTTGAACATAAAGACAGATAATGTTGCTGAGATAGAAAGATCTCTTGTATCTTTAGCAGGATGCTAATTTACAACTTCCAAGCTACTTTTTGTCTTTCTCAAAACAGACAGTGCCATTTCACTTCTGGAGGTCTAGACATCTGCACATTAGCCATTCTAAAGCTGAGCTATTGCATCATTACTTCAGTTTTACTTTATATTTCACAAGAATATTAAAGGACTTGCATGTTTATTACCCAGTGTTCTCAGTTCTCCACCTGTGGTCAGCTCTCTGATGCATCAAGTGAAATGTCCTGTTGATACATGTGTTTTCATTTTGTATGTACAGTGGTCATATACCTCTTCCATGAATCCTTAATCTTCCGTGAATCTTTTAGCACCATGTAATACAGTTTATAATATTACTCCAAAATTTTGTACTAGCTTAGCACTTTCTGAAGTCTGTGATAATTCTGCCAAGATCTGTGAGACTAGAATCAAGGTATGCCTATTTGGCAGCAGAAAAATCAGCTTTTTAAACTGAAGTGATTCAGTTTCACAAGGTTTCATAAAAGTTAAGAAGACTTTGTGAAGGAGAGGCAGAATACCACAGGACTTGGTGCTAGGGTTGACCAATATGCAGCTTGTCTAATATGCTGGGTCCCAAATATTTCTATTTACATCTGTATTCCCCAATTAAATGTCATAAAAATAGCAGTGACTGAATGAAATATTTTAATGTCTTGACTCTGGATGCTATTATTGTGCATATTATTTGGGCTACATCATTAAGTGTGTAGCTAAAATTTGACATTTGAAATCTGTAGCTCATATCATAAAAAGCTCTAATGATGCTTCACAGAATGTAATCCATCTTTCCTTGTGGTGTAGTTAGCTTCCTGAAAATTAAAATCTATTTTGAAATGACCGCAGATAATAAATGAAGTATGAGAAATCTACGTTAAAAATGCCTTGCTAACTATTATGTTTAAGATGCTATGTTTTCAAACTACCTTGTTTACAATAGTGTGTATGTTTTGTATATAGTTTCAGTGCAATACAGCTTAAAAGCCACAATGGCAAATACTGCCATTAGTGAAGATTCAATCTTCTCTTGAACTCACTTGTTATTGACTTTCTGTCCTTTCCAGAATGTGGACATGCAAGTCACCAATCCATCAGAAGCAGCTGCACTTTATAATTTACATCGAGCACACCATTTTGGTGAGTTTGAACACTCTTCAGAACGACACTGCAAGCAGGATCTGTTCCCCAAGTGGCACTTACCAATGAAGATAGCATCTGTGCTCTCATTATTAACATTTATTTATACTTCTATGAGAGATGTTATATATCCTTTTATAACCAAAAAGGAAAACGTTTTCTATAAAATTCCAGTCCTTGTCATAAACAAAGTTTTACCAGTGGTTTCAATTACACTTTTAGCACTAGTATATTTACCAGGAATATTAGCTGCTGGCTTCCAGTTGTACTTTGGCACCAAGTATAAAAGGTTCCCTCAGTGGCTGGATAGATGGATGTTATCAAGAAAACAATTTGGACTTCTCAGCTTCTTCTTTGCTACAATGCATGCCTGCTACAGCCTATGCTATCCAATGAGAAGATCATACAGATACAAGCTGCTGAACTGGGCATTCCAGCAGGTATGATGGGTATGCAAACAGAATTATTCAGAAAAAAAAAAAATTGTATTCATAAAATCTTTGGTTTGATTATTCAAGCAAATCTGGATGGGGGAAAGACGTTTTTATTGCCTTCCTTTGATTTTGAAGCAGATCCCTACAGAGCACTGTTAAGGGATGGAGCAGGACCTAGTTGTTAAAGCATGTAACAGAGAGTCAAGAGTCAACACAGCTGTGCCAGTGTGTATTAAATAAGTCATTTTCTTCATTTGGGATTTTTATCTCTGCAAAATGCACATAATTACACCTGCCTCACAGGAACATGTAAGTCTTTGGTACACTATCAATGTGGATTAACCTTCTCTGCCCAGGCAGAATCTATCTACAAAAACTAAGCACACACCATTTTTAGACATCTACTTTCTAACGTGAATTATCTAGCCATTAAAGAGGGCTGAGCTAAATCACAGTAATCTGTATTTGCCACAAAATAAATTTGTGAACACTGATAGTTCCATGGTTGGGATGATGCACAATAACTTATTAAAAGATAGAATTTCAATCATGCTTCTGAGCCATGGACAATAATTGGCTTGCAAAGCTCTCCAAGATCCCCTGTGACTAGAGAGTTCCTAATACTTGCATATTACGTTGAGTGCAAGGACTATTCAAATATAAGGTATAGACTGAAAATGTACATTTTATTATCCCCAAAGTCTAATCCAGAGTGTTATTTAAAGGCACAGTATGATGTTAGCAGCTACTTAACAAATTCTGTAAACAGTCAAACCTGTTGAAAAATGAAATCAGCCTTACTGGTAATCTGATTTGAATGGATTACCAGAAATTTCATTGAGATTGCAGTCTTCAAGATGCAGAAATTATCATATTTGGGGCATATTACACCATGGTGAGCACTAGCAGCATCAAAGGGCTGTCACAAGTAGTCATAAATAAGACAAGCTCTCACATCAGTTTACTAAAATTACAACTTTTTCATCCATACTGACTGCTGTATTCAGTGAAGTTTAATGTACCAAGTTATTAGGTTGTTTTTAAACAAACACAGCTAAACAACTATCTTGGCAGGACACCATCATTAAGAATACCTCCCGAATTAGCTCCCTAAAATAGTGCTATTAATATATTTCCTGTTGTTATAAGCTCTCAGATATGGTATTTAGATATAGACGGAATTTTTTTGTCAAAGAGTAAGATTTTCTCTGCTGTGAAGGCAGGCTAACAGGCCTCAGAACCAGTCTCTCCTAGGCCAAAACACTGATGAAGTCTAAATTCTTCTGATTTAAAGTCCAATTTTGCTTTGCACGTAACCGCAGTGGAGACTTTATCATCAGAAGTAAATAGCAGTTACAGTCAGAAACATTCAAGTAAACAAAAATACTGTGTTTCTTGGCTTATTTCCTGAATATTATGTAAATAGGTGAAATTTCCTGAATATTATGTAAATATAATGAAAATAGGTGTATTTCACACAAAGAGCAGAGTATGCCAGTCTATCATGTTAAATATGGTGTTTGTTTGGCAGGTAAAACAGAAAAAAGAAAATGCCTGGATTGAGCATGATGTTTGGAGAATGGAGATTTATGTGTCTCTAGGAATTCTGGGACTTGCTTTGCTGGCCTTGTTGGCAATAACATCGATTCCATCTGTTAGTCACTCTTTGACCTGGAGAGAATTCCACTACATTCAGGTACCCATAAATGTCATTATTGCATGTCATTAGTCTTCACTTGTAGGACTGCATGTTATCAGCTAAGACCAATAGGAGTTAGAAATATCAAACACAGAGAAGTTAGAGAAACCAACCTAACTATTTCATACTCTGTCAGTTGCTTTGCAAGAAATGTTTATTTCATCTGTTACTTTGTCAGGAGAAAAGACAGTCAGGTTCAGGGTGTAAAGTGGGAAGAAAGACAACTCCAAACCACTTCTTTGCTCCTCTGACTCTGTGACGACCAGCAGTTTTCCCTTCAGGATGTATTCTTAGGTCAAAGACCTCTGGTGCTGAAGGCATTTATGTCACCTTCTGGGTATCTTCTGTTTCAGGAATGCCTTGTGTCCTGCTGAACTGGAAGTAGGTGTTATTGAACCAGCCAACACTGCCTCTGTATAACATAATGCATAAGGAGAAATGCTTGTTGCTCCCTTGGAGCTGCTTTGGCTGCTTTACTGTCTGAGCAGTACCAGGTGACTGGAAAGTCCAGAAGAAGACTTTTGCCCAAAAATATAGGCAAAGATTTTCCATTAGCTTCATAACCCCTCCAAAAGTTATATTCTGAAAAGGAGACATCTTGGAACAGATACATAATCAAATGCAGCCAGTCCTTAGTTTGATACAGATGTGCTTGTTTTGTTCATCTAAGTATCTTGTTTGCTGTTAGTTATCCTGTATTATACACAGTAATAATAAGGGGTGGTTCTGCTGGCATCAGTATGATCACACTAAAGTTAAGCAAGTGTTGAATTAGATCCCTGAACACCAAAATCTTAAAATTCAGTAACTTACTAAGTACCTGACATTTGAAAATTTGATCTGAATTTGAAAAGTAGCTCTGAAATATGCATCTTCCAGCAATTATTGATCTGAGATTCTGCCCATTCTGTGAAGTGCATAATATGTAAGAAAAGTTTTCTGCTCTACAGAGAATATATATGGACAGGTCTAGGAGAGAGTCTCTGCTTTCAGAACTAAATTAATATGCCGAAGTAACCCGTAAGAGTTGTACTATTACATGAAATTTGGTTTAGAAACAAATAAACTTATACTTGAAAATCAGGCTCTGTAGACTTAGCAGTTGGAAAGGCAGTGTTTGTCTTCACTGACAGGTAATTCCATTTTTCCAATAATATCAAGATTCTTATGCAGCAAGAATCTCAAAATTACTACTAGCTCTGGTATAAAAAATCCTTTACAAGTGTATTTCATAGACATCTTAAGCCAAATTTTTCACTGTAATGGAATGAAAGACTTCAGTTTCCTCTAGTTGTGCAATGGCTTTTGTCACAGTACTGGACTTCCTAGAGTTTCTGATATTAATTGACCTTAAAATTCTTCTTTGCAAATAATTGATTAAACCATTTATAAATCTGCTTTTGAACTCTCAACAGTTTATCAAAGAAATAAAGCAATTTGGGATACAGTTGACATCTACAAATTGAGATATTGAGAACTGGCCCTTTTTCAGGAATGGCCTGTAATCATAGAATAATAGAATAGTTAGGGTTGGAAAGGACCTTAAGACCATCCAGTTCCAACCCCCCTGCTATGGGCAGGGACACCTCACACTAAACCATGCCACCCAAGGCTATGTCCAAACCAGCCTTGAACACTGCCAGCAATGGAGCATTCACAACTTCCCTGGGCAACCCATTCCAGTGCCTCACCACCCTTACAGTAAAGAATTTCTTCCTCAGATCCAGTCTAAACTTTCCTTGTTTAAGTTTGAACCCGTTACCCCTTGTCCTCTCACTACTGTCCCTAATGAAGAGTCCCTCCCCAGCACCTCTGTAGGCCCCCTTCAGATACTGGAAGGCTGCTATGAGGTCTCCACCTGTAATCTCTTCTGTGTATTAGCTAAGTATAATAGCAGTGCATGAAAAATGTGCCCCATCTATTTTCTCTTACAGTGGCATAGAGGTTATAGTTGGATTCTTGAATTATAGTTCTTAAAATTTTGTTTAAAGCGAATAATCTCTTTTCTTTAACTTACATGTGTTGGTTGAGTCCGCTTGATTTCCATGTTCTCTTAACAAAGTACTTTTGTTTTGCCGAGTTGGCAAAAAACAGCTTACTATTTTCTTTCTCTTTTCAGAGCAAGATGGGATATTCAGCTCTGCTGCTATGCACTGTTCACGCATTGGTGTTTGCTTGGAATAAGTGGGTTGATGTTAATCAATTTATTTGGTATACACCACCTTCATTTATGGTAGCAGTTTTTCTTCCTACTGTAGTTCTGCTTTGCAAATGCATACTACTCCTCCCATGTTTTAGGAAAAGGATAAAAAAGATCAGACGTGGTTGGGAAGATAACACACAAACCAATCAAACCAGTGTAACTTCCAGACTGTAGCTTAAATATGGACATATCCTTTCTGTGTATGAAAATCTGCTCAAGGCCATGAAATGTTCACCCACAAGCTCTGTTTTCACATTTTCTATAGATGTTTTTTTCTCACTTTTCATTTCAACTTCAGGAGTATGGAATACTTGATGCAGTTTGAACTTTTTCTGAGACAAAAAGTAGAAAAATTTATTTTACACTCTATTCCTTGCTATGGTATCTGATTATTTCTTTCTTCTGACTTGTAAAATCCAAAATCTTCATTGTCACAATCCTAATTCTTTCAGAGGCAAAAGAAATCATAAAACATTGTTACAGGTGGCCGCAGAAAGTCAATAAATAATTACACCACAAAACCCAGGAATGCTTCCTCCAGCCTTGTTTGTTCCTTCGTTAAATCTCCAAATTACAATGGGACAACAACTACAGCATTTATCATCCCATTCCCCCTTATTGCTTGCATCCTGTGTTTCATTCTGCAGAATGGAGACCTTGGCACATGAACCAGACAGAAGCTGTGTATTCCCAGCAGGCCTTGAATTTAGGCAATTGGGCAAGCAGAATTGCAGGCAGCTTTACAAGTTAAATCTCTCCTGAGGCTTGGGCACAGTTTAAAAAAAAGATGGATATCTGAATCTGAAAACTAGGTGTGTCTGCTTACTTAAAACGATAAAACATTTCCCATTTCTTATTCCATGAACATGTCCTTTTGTTTCTGATGCTGGAAATTTTCCATGCTTTTGACCTAAGCCTCCAGTACTTGACATGTGCTAAGCTTTATTTGTACAAATTATTCCAGTGGGATAACTCACATCAGGTAAATGTGTTTTACTGTTTACCCTAAGGCAAGCACAATTGTGTGACTGCAAGAAAAACATTAAAAATAGACATTTGAATTTTGACATTGATTGGGTGAGATTTTCATGTGAAGTGGCTTCTGAATGCTTTTACAAGAATTTTCATATAAACTGTTTAAACCTCACTTTCCTTATGTTGCATAGGTCTGGCTGAAAGTTTTAAATGAATAATTCATTTCTTAGTATCTATTTTTAAATACAGTATGCAGTAGTTAATATTTTCACCCAGCACCAGGAACATTTCTACCACTCTCCCTGAGGGAGTTGACTAGGACATGGACTGACGATGCCACCTGTTGCTGGGATCATCTGAATGATGAATTGTAATTGATAATGGTTCCAGTAATAAAACAAACAATGTATGTGTAAAAAAAAAAAATTAATATGTGGTGCTAATGATTCTGCAGCTAATGATTCTGTTGTACATTTGTGGACTTGGTACACTGAGCATAAATAGCAGCAAAATTAGTAGCTACAGGGATATCTCACTTAGTATTTTCCTGGTTATAATGCCATTCAATTTAAAAGTTGGCTATGTTATTTGCACTTAATGTACTACTGTGAAAATAACTTGGGACATGGTGGCCTGTATAGACTGAAATAAGTGGCACTGGTATCAAATCACTAATGCATGACAGAAGCAAACACTCTTTAAATCACAGGAAGCTACTGCAATGTGAATCTAAGAAATTTCTAACAGAACAGGAGAAATGTGGTTCTCAATGCACTAGAATTTACATTTGTAGAAATAAAATAAATATTTTAGAAGTCATATGAGAGATGAAGAAGAATGTTTGCAAAAGGTTTATTCAGAATATTACCTGCACTTTGATGTCATGAGTCATACAAAAATAATAAAATCATTTTAGTAGAACATGCTGAGGCAAGTGCAATGATAATCCCTTAGTCTTCTGCATTGTCCACTAGCTACTCATAAAGTGTGCTCAAACTTACTACTTAGGACAAAGCTGAGACAGTAAGTATTCCAAGCAACCCCTGAATACATCCATTGAAAAGAATGATGTTTGGTTTTATCAAAATACATACTAAATTCTATTAAATAGTGTTCTCCCAAAACAACTCTGTTGCTTCCTTACTTAGAAAAGCTGGAGGATTTAATTCAATCTCCAGCTTTGTTAAATTCTGGTCAAATAATTGGACTAATTGTTTACAGCTGGTCAGAGAAGCCACACCTTTGACACAAAGGTATATGAACAACCTATGGGGTAACAAACCAGGTGGCACAGAGAGCAGAACTTGACCCTTGGTAACTGTAAAGGGGAGAATGAAAACAATCCTTGGAAGAAACTGTTCAAAGCTATTCATATGGCATATATTAAAAAAAGGCAAATTTATATGTGTATGCATGTGGAGAGGAAAACAGTTCAAGGTTTTGCAACGCCTGTACAAAGCCAGCAAACGACTTCAGTTGTTAGGTGTCTCTGATGTAAATACATCAGAAATATGGAATTTAAACCCTGATAGACACATATAAATTATTGAAGGAACTTGAGGAATTTTATGACAAGTTCACCTTGGTAGCCAGATCCCAGAATACTATTCCTGAGAAGTGGTAACAACAATCAGTGCCCAGAAAGCTACAGACAGGGCTGTGCTGATGATGGCTTATTGCAAATTCCTATTGACAGCAGCATTTACTGTAAACAGTCCCTCCCTTTGGCCACTCTTCTCTGTTCTCTCAGTTCTGCAAGTTTTTAAAGCTGTGAAGTTAATTAGACAAGGCAATTGAATCCAGTTGAAAAGGAATACAATGAAAACAATGCTTGAGCCAGATCCATCTACTGCTGTGATTCACCTGACAGGTGTGCACACATGCCAGCAAGAAGGGCAAGAAAAGGAATGGTTGCAAGTGCTTCTGAAATTCAAAACTTCAGTTATTTCATCCTGTTTGGGTAGGAAGAATAGTTCATTGCTTCACTTTTTTGTCATCTCCTTAGTTTTCCATGAATCAGTAGGCAAAAATGTGTTCCAGAAATTGTAACTGAAAAACATACAAAACTGATTGACCTCTACGTGACTGTGCACTTGTATGGCTTCCTCTGTAGAGAAGATAATCTCACATGTTCCCTTTTTTTTTTCTGCTACATCCACAATTTCTATTGGTGTCCTTTGATAACATGAAATGTTATGTTAACCATTTTTGAAATTCAGACTAATTTCATTTGAGCTGATTTTCTTAAAATGACATTAAATTAGTAACTTAGAACAACAAAACAAGAATGGATTCTTGAAAGCATGCTGAATCCACCCCTGGACAATGTAGTCTGCTGTAGCCAGTGTAAGTGTCTGGCAATGGTTAACTACTGCCACTAATTCTTTTCAGTAGTTCCAGGATTCTTTGACCCCATCAGCATGTTACAGCTGCTGATGGCAAAATAATTTCTTTTGGTGAAACCTTGGACTCCTCAAAAGAATCTCATTGAATTCAGTTGTACCAGGGTTCAAATTTTGCATCATTGAACTCTTCTGTAGCTTGAATGTAACATTTTAATGGGAGTGGTGAGGCTAATTTATTAAGAAAGCATAATAACTTTTGAGAGATTTTCAAATGAAAATATATAAAACCAGTCAGCAAACCAAATTCTATAAATCACAGCTACTTCTGTTAAAGATGATGCAACAGAAGTCATAGTTTGTCTTTCTTTGTCTTTTCTTTTTATGAATATTTCATCAAAAGTATATTACTGTGGTAAATATGTCTTTGACTTGGATAAAAAATATTTAGTCTCTGTGGGACTGGTAGAATACTGCCACTGCTACTGATGGATATTTGATACTTAAATTTCATCTTTTGGGCGTGTTATTACAAAGGAAATGAGGCAAGTGCAGGGTTTTTTGAACTGGACATTCAATCTTGTATTTTGCAGTTATGTGCAGTCTTTATATGCTTACACTGTTTTGTTGGATGTACTGTACTTAAAAAGAATTTTCCAGTGAATGCCTCCATTACTTGAAATGCTGAAAAGTAACGTACTGCTGGACTTAAGGAATGGCCACATAACACATCTTTATTTTTTTCTCTGCCATTTTTTTCCAGTCCTGTTATTCACATATAAAACTGGCATTTGTCTCTTGCCTGTCCACCTGTACCTGTGCATATACAAGAATAACTTTTGAGCAGTGCATCTCATTCACTCAAAAATAATCTATGTATTCAAACCAAAAATCCTTAAAACCAAAAGAAAACAAAAAACCCAAACAAACAAACAAAACCCACCAAAAAAAACAAACACCAATAAGAAGCTGGAATAGGAAAAAAACAAACCACTTGCAAGGTACCTTAAGCACCTCTGCAACAGTTCAACACTCTAAACAATTAATGCCACTCATAACTGAAATAATGATAGCTTTCTCTTATGCCTTCTAATTGAATAAGTACATTTACAAGGATATGAACATCCTAAATCATTTATTCCCCAAAAATGAAAACCAAAGGTGTATTCTGGGGCAGAGGATGTCTGGGGGTGTGAAGTTATGCAAAGAGGGATTAACATGGAATTGTAAAGAAAGAGAACAATTCCAGAACTGGGGCAAAGAGGAAAAGAGACATTGCAAGCACTCAGATTTTTTTTTTTTTTACAAGAAAAAGGGTAAAAAAGCTCAATGGAAAAAGGGGAAAAATAAGTGGGTGGGGGATACTGAATGAGATTAATGTAACACTGGGTTGACAAGTAAAATGGAGGACAAGTGAATGTCAGATTGTAGAGTGTGAAAAATATAAAGTGATCCTTGAAATAGAGGCTATGAGGGGGTTATCCACATGGACCTAGGGAAATGGATGAACAAGTACAAAGAGGCCAGGTGTGTGCAGAGTTTGGCCTGCAGAACCGATTAAGTTGCAACCATTTCTCCATCCCTGAAATACCATTTGAGGCATTTCTGGCAAAATCTGTTCAAATTCCACCAATATTCATGAATACCAGCAAGTTATAAGTGGCTCTGTGACTTGACGGAATTATTCTCTGAGATGTAGCCCTGCAATTTTTATATGAATGAAGAACATACTGTTTCTGGAGCTGGGGAGACATGAGTCATAGAGAGTACTCCAGTTTTCCTAACAATCTAAATATAAACTGAGTTATGTTCAAATAGATTGTGCTTATAGTGGAACAGACATAGTTGCTTTACTTCCTGGTAAAGTGTACAATACATTGTGCTAAATGAAGTAAAATATTTATGTAAGACACAATGAAGATAAGCCACTCAAACATTACTTATGCAAGATAAGAACCATCTGAAACCAGATTTAGATGGTGCATTCAGAAAAGTAATAATTTCAAGTTTATCCTTGTCCTGACACCACTATTCTGCTGCAAATTTTTAATCCTCACCATTTAGCTTTTGCAGAGGCAAAATTCCCAGTGAAACCAACAGCACTTTAAAGTAGCTATTCAGAGTCAGGTTTGCTCCCTGCAGTCACATAACTATGACAGGTCTGTGTTATCCTTGACACAATTGCCAATAAATCGTTCACCTTCTCCAGTGTTTGGGGTGTACTATATTCTGCTGTGTACCCTCCATCAAGAGAGCCTTTTCAAAGGAATAGCATTAAATTTTATTACCATTTCATTACCAGAGCGTAGACTGGAGCATGCCATATCACAACGCAGCAGCTGAGCCACAAAATCTGCTCCTCACCAACAGCCCAACTTCATTCAACCTTGTTTTAACATCCTATGCTTGCTAAAGTTATTCTAAGTTCCTCCCAAAAACTCTTCCATATAATAGGGTTCATACATGCTTCTGACACTGAGTTGCTGAAAGAATAAGGGAAAACTGATGGTGGAGATTGGCAGTAGTAAGGAAGAGGAAAATACAGTGAAAGAGGGAATGGAATACACTTCGCTACTAGAATGAGGTGAAAGTGGGTAAATGAAGAAGGAGGAAACTAAGAGCCTCCAACAACTTTGCAAGATGGAAGGAGGGTGGGAGGAGGGAGGAAGGCTACTTTCACGTGCCTCTAAAAGGCCTCATCTACTTCATCCTCCTGATCAGGTGGTCTCAAGCAGGCATTCACAATAGTGTCACCCTTGCTGGTCTGCCTTTTAATCATGACTCATAAGCTCCTGACTTGCTCTCACCATCCACCCAAAGACAGAACTCCAGGCATTCCAGGTGTTCTCCCCACATGAAAGGCAACTCTTTCACCTTGCCTTCCTGACCTCTCTTTCCTAAAAAGCTTGTATCTGTTCATGACAACATGCCAGTCATGCAAAGATGTCCATGTAACTGCAATGAGATCGAAGCCCAGTAACTGCACATTGATCTCTAATTCTTCCTCTTTGTTTCCCCTACTACATGCATGGGTATACAAACACTTTAGAGAGGTATTCATGTGTGTCAATTTCCCAGAAAGAGTGCAAGATACCTTACAGTCGTATCCAGCAGGCACTTCCTTGGTTCCACCTCAGCTTGGAAGGCACTAAGCCTGTTCTTCAAGTGCAAGTCTTCAGGAGGAGCAGAAGCCTTTCTCCTACTACAGACAATGACCAGTTCTCAGCCTTCATCTTTTACAGACTTTGACTTAATGACTGACATCGCACAGACCCCATCTTCCTCTTTACCGTTGTGGGGGGTTAAGACTCCTGAAACTGTAGGGTTTCTGAGAGCATCCTATCTCTTGCTCACCTTTATGAATGCTACACAGCATGCTTACTTCCTCTTTTAACTCTCTGACCTGGCAACATAGCTTATCAACAACACATCTCCTGCAGAAGAGATTACCGTCAACACCAGCTTCACAGAGAAGCACCACGCATTTGCTGTAACCTGGGACATGCAGAGCTACATTTGCTCTCAGAAGATCTGTCTGGGTGGAAGCCTCTAACACAGCTGATATAGCAACTTCAACAGCTATCAGGGAATAAGCTCTGTAGTGTGTTGTAACCATATCATAGGGAGCGTACATACACTGCTAGGACTGGGGATGAAGGGACCTCCTTGTGCCCTTCTGCACTAACTGCTGTGCTCATTCGCTTCTGTGACACAACTACTGCATCTGTCTGCTGCCCCTATTAGCTGCAGTCAGCTAGTCACAGAATGGTGCCCAATGCATTACCAGGACTAGAGAGGATTCAGTGAAACTAGTTGGAGATCAGTTTACAACAGATTAAGAAAGTTCATCTTTATGCAGTGAGCAGGGAACCTCTGGAGCTTGCTGCCACAGAGGGCTGGGAGGCAAACAGTATGAGCATGTTCAAAAGGAATTTAGACAAATTCAGAAACAGCAGCCCCTAAAACAACACTAAAAGTACCTTGCAGACATGTACCCTATGACATCACTAAGAAAAACATGGATTTGGGAGGAGAAGACAAATTACAGCAGCAGAGAGGTTTGCACACTCTCCTTAAACAGTATTTTGGTTAGCTGCTCTTGTAAATATACTAATTGGTTAGATAGACTATTGGTCTAACCAAGTAGGGTGTTCCTATATTTCAAGATGAAATATCTGTCAGACTGATATATTCCTCTAAGTTCTATAGCTGGAAAACATATGTGCTGGGAATGCCAACTTAAATCCTGAAGAAAAAGCTACTGCCTTGATCTTGAACTGCTTAACTCTCAGGCCTTGTAGGAACTCATTGGCCTCAGTTCATTTCTGTGGTATTAACTACATTAATCTTCACAGGACTGAGAACAGAATTGGTATTTCATTGTTCTACAAAGATACAGATTTTCCTCTTACGTGCTAAGTTGATCTTGAATTACCATGGTTTCATTTTTACTTGTCAGGGAATATTTTACACAGCTGGCACAGTCCCATTCAGTGAAACAAAATATTCAGAATAAATCAGCTGAAGACCTGACCCACAGCAAGGAACATGTAATAAGAAGGTTACAAATATTTTACGTGCTACATGATATATTTCTGCGTTTTCACAACCATGATGTGTTACACATTTTGCTTCTCCTCTCAAGAAAAAACTGTGGCCTGCAGCTTTGTGAAGGCAATTCGAACTCAAAGAGCTAAAATCCCATTAGTAAAACAAAAATACGTCTTAGGCTATCAAATGGTGATCAAACCACAGTCTAGCCTATGCTTCCCTCAGCTACTTTAGTATTCATGCAAGTATTATAGTCTTTTTGGTTTGCGATATACATTCTTCACTAGGAATGACATAGGTCTATTTTTTGTTAACAGGTCTACTGGCTGAAGGCTTTGCTCTGGATTTAGTCTGCATTATAAAACAGTATTTTCCCCCTGGGTTTGAGTCCAACAATTCTTGCAGGCACAAGAATACACTTTCAGAAACTAGTGTCTCACTTCATGGACGCCTTTTAAGCTGAGCAGCCACAAACCATGAAGAAAAATTCTGACCTTGTATGATCTATACTACAAAGCAAATGTCTCAGAGTTATAGGGAGAAATGAGAAAGGTCCATACAAAGCCAAGGACAAAGGTCTTGAAACCTCTTAACTGGCCTTCAACAATAACTATGGAAAAACCATAATCAGAAAAAGCTAGGAGAGGTTTCCTTCCTTGAGCTTTTTCTGATGAATAAATTTAACCTGCTAGATCATAAAAGCAGCAACAATAATACTTAGATTGCCATAGAAATTGGATTGTAAGCGTGGATCTCCTCTACTTTTGGTTGTTTTGGGGTCTGGGCTTTTTTTGTGGAGGTCCTCCATTTTGGTTGAATTGCCCTTAATTTGTAATTGCTCTTAGGAAGAAGATACCTTGTCTTGTTTTGCATTACTTGCTGGAATTTCTCAGTGATGGCTTATTAAATGTGCTCTTTATAAAGGCTTTCCTTTTTTCTTTCATTCCATCTTTTTTTTTCTTTCCTGTTTTCCTTTCATTTTTTCTTTCCTATTTTCTCCTCTCCTTTTCTCTCCTTCCCTTCCCCCCCTCCCTCTCTCCTTCTCTCCTTCCCTCTTCCTCCCCCTCTCCTCTCCTTCTCTCTTCTCCTCAAAAAAATATCTAAATGCTTTTATTTATCTATTTCTGTTTGTCATTTCCTTACTTTTAGTACTGAAATTCAGATCCTACAAGGTCTGAATGAAGTAGTGATACCTGAACAGTTAGGGAAAAGGAAACCATGAATAGACGAAATCCAAAGACTACAAGAAGGGAAGAGATTTTAGTTGAGGTATTTGCTATTAATTGTGGTTTTGTTTAGTTAGTTTTTTAGGGTTTTTGTGGGTTTCAGGGCTTTTTTTTTCGGATTGTCTTTACTAATAAAGCAACACATTTTCAAGTAAACATTGACATCAGATTAATTAAAAAAGCAGAAAGAAAAAAGAACAAAACTACAATTTATTTTAAAAAATAAAGTAAAAATAAATTCCAGCTCTCTAAATGTCTCAGACCTGTTTTGTCCTTATAAAGAATGAGTAAGAGGAATAAGTTTTATTTTTAGTGTAATTGCAGGCTGCCATAAGAAAGAATTGGCCTGAATGTTCCTGGCTGGGAAATAATGTATTTTTCTGCTAAGTTACAAAATAAGCTGTGTTGAGGGTATTATGCCAGAAGCAATTGTATTTGGGTTTGTTGCCCTGATAGGAAGCAAATTTTTTGTGTGTTCGTTTTCACTCTCTTGCCACGGGGAAATCCCCAGGGCTCTGCTTTCACCTTGCCAAGAGGAAGAATCAGAATATCTGTTTCCATTTGCCAATTGGAAACTCCTTTGTTATGTTCCATCCTTCAAAGGAAGAAATAATAATACTACCCTTTGCTAAAGACTTTTGCAAATGACTTTGTTAAAGAAAGAAAAACACCTGCTAAGAGAAAATAATATTTTTTCTTTAACAGATTGTTTAAGATAGCCCTTTAACAAGCGTCATGGGTTCAGCAGTAGCAGTCATTTTTCTCCTTCTTGGTAGCTGGTGCAGTGCTGTGGTTTTGACTTTCAGCCTGGGAACAGCACTGATAACACCAGTGCTTTCAGTTACTGCTTGGTAACTTTTTGGTTTGACCAAGGACTTTCTGAGTCTCATGCCCTGCCAGAGAGGAGAGGAAGCTGGGAGGAAGCAGAGACAGGACACCTGACCCAAACTGACCAAAGAGGTACTCCATACCATAGCGCGTCATGCCCAGGACGTAAAATGGAAAGCAGAGACCTGTAAGAGTGGGGGTGCACGGCTTGGTCAGGTTGGGTATAGGTGGTGAGCGATTGTATTCTCTCCTTGTACTTGCCTTGTCATTATTATTATTGATGGTAGCAGTAGCGGTTCTATGTTATACCTTAGTTACTAAATTGTTCTTTTCTCAACCTGTGGGAGTTGCATTCTTTCAATTCTCCTCCCCACTGCCCCAGGACTGGGGGAAGAAAGAGGGGGGAGTGAGTGAACGAACTGTGTGAGGGCCTTAAACCACAACAAGAAGATATCTAAGAATTATGTTGCCCATAGATCTCTCTATATAATTTTAGAGAACTGTACTGGTTTTATCCTAAACAGACAAGTTTGCAGAAAGTTTAAGTACACAAAATGTTTGTATATATGCTTGCTGTCATGCTAAACACCATGCAAAATGAGGAACTCTTCGTATTTCTCTTGCTTGAATAGGTCAATTACACAGCAATGGAAGGGAGGCTGTAGTTGTTTCAGTCCTAGTTTCAAATGAGAATATTCAAATTGAAAAAAGGAAAAAAAAAAAAAGAAAAAGTTCCAAGGAAAACAGGCTAGAGTTAAATCCCCAAACTGCCTTCATTTTAATTTTTATATGTATTAGATATCAAGCTAGTGGTGTCTGTTTAACAGGCTGGTAAATGATTATGACTTGAAACTTTCCTCATTTATCCCTGTGCACAAAGTCTTAAAGCCAGGTAGGTCTGCACAGAGAGGAGAAAGAGCTGAAGAAGTAACAAAGTAGATGAGAAATGACACTGAATGACATCTGTGGGAAATCAAGTGGGTTAAGCATGGAGGACTAGGGACAGAGCTGGCACA
Organism: Forpus xanthops; assembly: GCA_032466535.1. NCBI lineage: Eukaryota > Metazoa > Chordata > Aves > Psittaciformes > Psittacidae > Forpus > Forpus xanthops. Next base: position 49,086 of record JASSUY010023211.1, read on the forward strand.
CCCCACATAGGCAGGCTAGAAGACAGAACCTGTGACAGTTTCGTGTGGTACACAGCTGCAGAAGAATCAAGAAACAAGTAACAAAATTGAAGGGTCATTAACCATCTACTGTCTGTGTAAGAAAAAAGCCATCTCCCTGTTACAAAGTCAGCACAGATCTTCTAATGCATAATCTCCTAAAGATCTAAATCTTCTAATTAAGACCTGATGCTGGAGCAATAACATAAATCCCACAAAAAACTATCACAATCAGGTTTACAGCCTTCTTATTAAGGCTATAATTCAAATAAATTAAGAATTGCAGGATTGTGACTACTCTGTGCATGAAGCACTATCATTTTGAGGCACATAGGTTAGTCTCGTGACTAAATATGCCTATTTTAATATAAATGTTTTTATGGCTACAAGAGTTGTATAAAGTAGTATGCAAAGAGAATCAGTCAAGAATAATTCTCCTTTTTTTTTTTTTTTGATACATTTCTTGGTTGGACTAAAATTTTTTGAGCTCATATTACTATAATTGTACTGACTACAGAAAAACAAGACTAGGATGATGATTTTTGAATCGGTAGAAAAGAAAAGGAGAATACTAGAACAAGGAACTGGAGGGCTGAATAATTTTCACCAAGGAAAGGGCCAATTCAGCTCTGAAGAGTGTGTCAATGGACTCACCTTTCCGCTGGCTTCTACAGAGTATCAACTGCGTCCTCACTGCCTGAGGGCAAAAATGCATTTTAGGAAATCAGGCAACAGGTTTTTTTGTGCATCTGTTTGCCAAATTTAAAAAATACTGTAGAAATATATGTTCTCAATGTCAGGCAAATGACTTATCTAATAATTGGAGGGAAATGGCCTCTGAACTACAAAGGAAAAGTTTCTCAGCTCTTTTTTCAAATTCTGTGGTGCTTGCTCATGATTATGTATTGAAACAAAATGTTTGAACTAATTATATGGTTTATTCTGCCTAAGTCCTCAGTTAAAGCACTACATAAACAAGTCAGCATGCACACACAAAGGATCAAAACAGGTATGTTCGGTGTATCACTGCAATCATAGGGCTACTTTCAATCATCTGTGCACATATTAGTTTTTTTTGCTGCAGCATGACATATGTTATTATATGTGCTAGTTTTAAATGTGTAAAATGCGAAGGGATGAGGGTTACAAATTGTTATATATACAGCACAGCTTAAGAAAAGATGGTAAATCAGAAGCGATGCTTTTTCAGGAAAACGCTCCATTTGTCCTCAGCTGGAAATTTCCTTGGCCAAGCAACACAGAATTCGGATCTTGGACTTTAGCTTTGTGTTGATGTGGCTGAACCCTGTATTTCCTCTCATTTTCTATAACACTTGTTATAATGAGAATTTTGCATAACAAATACACAGCAACCATGGGGAGCAACCTGCCTGCTGCCTACACCAGGGCAAGCCAGCCTGGGCTGCTGGCACATCCAACATCCACCAGGAATCAATTTCTTTTTTATGCTAAGGATGGTGAAACACTGGCCTAGAGAGGTGGTGGATGTGTCATCCCTGGAGACATTCAAGGCCAGGCTGGATGTGGTTCTGGGAAACCACCCTACCCGTTGCAGGGTGGTTGGACTAGGTGACCCTTGAAGGTCGCTTCCAGCCCAAACTATTCTATGATTCAATGACTATGAGTCCTCACCTCTGGCTCTGCAGTCGTACTGGCTGAGGGCCAG
>JASSUY010023212.1:0-11412 GCA_032466535.1 Forpus xanthops
AGCCCAGCTCTCTCAGCCTGGCTCCAGAGCAGAGCTGCTCCAGCCCTCGCAGCAGCTCCATGGCCTCCTCTGCACTCACTCCAACAGTTCCACATCCCTCTTGTGCTGCTGCCCCAGAGCTGGATCAGGACTGCAGGGGGGGTCTCCCCTTCACACAGCAGTGGGTCAGGATCCCCTCCCTGAGCTGCTGCTCACACACAGGGGGTACACCCAGCACATGGGGGGTTCTGGGCTCAAGCACACACTGAAGCCAGGTCATGGGGAGCTTCTCCTCACCCAACACCCCAAGTCCTTCTCCTCAGGAGGACCCAGCAAACTGAAATAGTCAAGGGTTAAAACCCCCACCAGAAACTGTTCTCTTTGTGCTTCCTTTAACCAGAATCCTGTTTTCCTCCCAGATTTCGGTTCAACCCCACAGCTGTGCCATGCTCCTGCCCAAGCCCCGCCACGCTGTGGTTTTAGTCCACTTATGGCTTAATGGGATGATTGTGAAAGTGGCGGATGTGCTTTTGACGTGGAGGACCCTGTGTGGGAGGAGGACTCCATTCGAAGCCTGTAAGAAACCCCTTTTCCTTGGAAAAGAGCGGGACAAAGACTTGGTTGCTTTGCTGCAGATGAAGCAGCGACAAAATCAGGGAGAGACAAAACGATCCGGAAGGGCAAATGTTTACCCTGCCCCATGCAAACAGAGCCCAGGGAATCTCAGGTTTAACGATGCGGTTTGGTGCCACCCAACAGAGCCTCTTTATTGTCATCCGCTGGGGGATTTCCTATCTGGAGATATCCTGGGAACAGCATCGCGCTTCTTGAGCACATTGTGAAACGTGTGTTATATATAAACATATATCTAGGGGTTTAAGCATGTTGTGCTTATAGATATGTATGTATTTACATAAGCCCCAGTGCCTCTTTGCTGGCAGAGGTCATTGGGAAAGGGACAGGGGAAAGGAATGAGTGATGTGATACCTGCTCATCCTGGTGTCGGCTGGGGCTAAAGCACGGCAGAGCTGGGAAGCACACCCTACTTTAGTGCTGCAGGATTCTGTGAGGTGGAGGAGGGCTTCATGCTCTCCAAAGTCTCTCCATAACCACAATTCCCGGCCTTGGGAACTTTCCCACTTGTCTCCTCCATGCATCACCCTTCCTCCTCCAGCGGGTGGGTGATGGAGTGGTTGTCACCCCCAAGCTCGGTGTCTTGGTGATGACAATCAGGGTCTTTAACAGTTCCCTTACAACCACTGCAGGAGAACTTCATCCCACCCCTCTTGGGGCTTATGACATCTCCAATCCATGGAACAGCAGGACAGGGACAGCTCAATGGAGATGCTGGCACCTCCTCCATGCGACTCAGCACAATGAGGTTCACTCAACACCATGAAGCTCCACAGCTCTTCACTGTGGGCTTTGGTTCCTCTCAATTCCCTTTGCAGCTCTTAGTGAGCTGCTCCCCAAGATCTTCCACGCACACGTGAGCAGTGTTTGCATCCAGCTTGCTGCCTTCATGGCCTCTACGATGCTTCCCCTTTGGGACACAACACGGACCTTCTGCAAGAGGTTTTCTTCCTTCTAATGCCATTTCCCACCCTGATCTTAAGCTCTGGATGCCCTGGGGAACTTTTTATGGCCTTTTTGAATGAGTGCTTTACATTTGCATCCTCAGGCCGCTTCCACTCCCTCTGCAAACATTTCATCCTGGTGTTCAGCTGCTTTATTCTGAGGAGCTTCCTCATTTCTCTGTAATTTCCCTTTCTGCAGCTCAACAACACAGGAGTAGCATTTTTCTTTCCCTTTTCACTGCAAATAGTGTGCAGTCATTGAGCCTCCTCTGCTAAAACCATCCTACTTGCAGACATGGCCATGTGAGGGTTTAGCCTGTGCCAACTCAAATCCATTGAGATAATGCCCAAGAATGGTTAACCCTATAGATTTGCCATACAGCATCAAGGATGGAGCACACACTGAGGGCTGGATCAGGAGGGATTTCAGGACCTGAGAGCTTTAAAGGCTCTTTCAGAGGTTGATTCATCAGATATAAGGCAGAAGCTGTTCCCTGTGAGGGTGCTGAGGCGGTGTCATGGGGTGCCCAGAAAAGCTGTGGTTGCCCCATTGAAGGCCAGGTTGGACACAGGGGCTTGGAGCAAGCTGCTCCAGTGGAAGGTGTCCCTGCCCATGGCAGGGGTTGGAACTGGAGGAGCTTTAAGGTCCCTTCAACCCAAACCAGTCTGGGATTCTGGGATTCTATGGGTACTTGTGGACCTCTGCAAGAAAAAGCCCAGAGCATCCAGCAGCAGCCATGTGCAATGCACTCAATCAGAGATAAAATCATATTGTTTTAAAGCAAATATTGTTGCAGAAAATGCTCTTTTTCAAACCTATCATGGTCTATGCCAGGGTCCAGGGGATCTCACCACCACCATCTTCCTGGGTCAAGGCTGACGGAGACAGTGAGATCCTGACTGAACACGTAAGATTCCTGAACAGCCATATCCAGTGGGAAACAAACAGTGCTTCCCACAGGAATGCATTTTCATGGACACTTCCACTCCGGAGCTGGGGGCTCTGCCCTGTCCACAATGTGGTCACCCTGCCCTCAGACCACGCTCCTCCAGGGACAAGCTCTCTGGACCTCTGCTCCAGCCAGCAGACTCAGGGCAGGCAGTGACATTCCCGACACATAGCCTCAGCCTGATTAGTTTAAGAGGAATATTTGTTCTAGCTTTGCCCAGAGCAGCTGGATGTGGGCCAGGATGCTCCAACTTCCCAGCCTGAGCCCCACAGAGCCACTGGTCAGACTGCAGCAGCACAATAAGTGCCTTGCCCTGACTGTGTCCATCACAGCTTGGCTGCTCAGAGCTTGGCAGCAGCACAAGGAGCTCATGCATGGATGCTACAGAAGAAGAGGAAAAGCATTCTCAGCATATTGTGGTGCTTGATCTATAGCCAGGTTATAGCCCCCTTGTTCCATAGAGAATGCTGAATAACCCTTTGCCTTGCTAAAAGCACACCCAGTGACAAAAATCACCTCAAGATATCCCCATGGATAATGTTCAAGGCCAGGTTGTATGGGGCTTGGAGCCATCTGGTTTAGTGGAAAGTAGGCAAAGCCCTTTCCTAACCACTCAGCTTTCTGACTTCGTGGAGAGCAGAGGATGGGGACATCTCCTTTCTCCTCTAAATACCATTCCCTGCCATCTTCTTGCTCTGTGTGGCCTGAGGTTTTGAATGCAATCCAGAGAGAAAGCGCAACTGAAAACTCCCCAGGGCACAGAGGGAAGGAGGATGGAGCGGGAATGGTTTCTGACCTCTTTGACCTGGCTCTTGTCCCTGGCTATGGAAGCCACAGGGAACACCATGACACAAAGGCCAGGGCAGGCTGACCTGGTGGGTTTTATCTTACCAAGCTTTGCTCCTCAAGCAAGATCATCACAGACGCAGAGGTGGAAAGAGGCTGAAGTGATGTGTCTGAGTGGCAAAGACAGGATGAGTGCCTGTGTACCTGACCCAGCATCTTATGGTCCAGACCATGGGCAACCAGAGGAAGGAGAGGAAGGACTGGGAGATCTCTGGCTGAGCTGGTGGGGCCAGAGGGACAGGCAGCCACTTGCCTTATGGCAATGCCCAGTTCATGTGCTCCCTGCGGAGCTGGAGAAGCTGGAGGCTCTGCCACAAGTGGATTCTTTGATGTCTAATAGGGGTTTCTCGCTGCCTCGTCCCCATTCAGGGTCTGCCTCCTTCCTCTGCCATGGTGGGAGTATCACCATTTCTGAGCTCTCCACCTTCCCCTGGTGCGATCAGATGACTCAGAAGTAATTTATCGCACAAAAACACACTCCAGGGTGCTGATGAACATCCCGTTTCTTACACAAGCCACTGTCAGGCCCCTCCAAAATCAAATGCAGCTGCCTTCGGGAGCACAAGGGCTTTCAATGCACATTGAATTATGGAGTTGTCTCCCGTTATCTTCTCCTCCTGGAGTTTCTCCAGTATTTTCTGGGCATCCCTTGTCCTCACAAAGGCCAAAAAGTTGTGATGTCAGCAACCAGCACTTCCCAGTTTGCAAACTGGAACAAGTCCACAAAGCCAGCAGCTCCTTTCCACTCATAGGATGGATCCCCATTGATAGAGATGCCAGTGAAGAACCAGGCCTTTTTCCTTCCAAGCTCCTTGCAGGGGCACAGCAGGAATTCCTGATCCATTTCATCTCCATTTCTCTGGCATCATGTCCCAAGTGCAAACACACAGTGATGTCCCATCTCCATTGTAGCTGGTCGCAGTGGGAAGCGTGACACTTCTCAGCCACGCATATTAGCACTTGGTTGAAGTAACCCATTAAAACTAGCACGGAAGAAGATGTGGTGTCCTTGGAAACATCACAGAGAGGAGTTCATTGTCCGTGCTCGTTGTTTGCCTCTGTTATTCATTCCCAGCCAACCTTCTCCCCTCCAGCCTCCCTTTCCTTTGCATCTCCCCCCTTCCTCTCCCCTTCATCCCAGTTTAGGACTGGGATAGCTCTGCTTTCCACAGAGGAAACCCTTCATGGGGGAGCATGAAAGGACAAATACTTGGCTTTGCATGTGTTGTGTGCTCTCTTTCCAAGGCACTGGTGGGAGGTCACTGCAATTCAGAGGTAGGCAGCAAAAGGCTCTCTATAATCCCAAGCCTTGTCCCCAGCTATTCAGAAATCTCTAGCTCAGGCCCTTTGTGGCATTAAGTGCTTGCATTGTCCTTTGAAAACAAGTCTGAGGGTTGGGTGAACGGATAAACCGAGCAAGAACCAGGCAAATCCACAGGGATGCTTAGACCTGCTCAACGCACATTGACCAGGGTGCAAGGAGCAATGTCAAAGTCAAAAGAGATGGGGAGAGGAAGAGGACATAAATGCTTGTAGTTGGAGCAAGTGGAAGGACCTGGGGCAGCTGACATCCAAGCACCCAAGGAAAGGGAAACATCCATCACCAGGTTGATTTCCCAAGGGAAACAACACTGAGTGTGGTATTGCATCCAATCATGGTATGGACTGGAGAAGGAACCAAAGCCTGGATCCCACCGGGGAAAGGTCAGAGCTGTATTGGTGTCTCCTGCACATGTGTGCAGAGTCAGGCAGAGATTTAGCATCCAGTTCAAATACACTGTAAGGAGATGGAGGAACACATCCAAGCAGATCATGGACAAAGCCTTGGGCAACATGGTTTAGTGAGAGGTGTCCCTGACCATGGTAGGGGGGTTGGAACTGGGTGAACTTAAGGTCCTTTCCAACCCAAACCATTCTATGATTCTATGGAAACCTTCTGTATCCACTGGTTGAAGCAGTGACCATCTGCATCTCTCTCTAAATGAGGGCAGGGGAGGTTTTTGTGGTCCAGGGATGGATTTTTGGCCACCCATTGCTGCCTCATGGCTTCCTCCAAGGAGTCTCCATCCTTCCAGCAATGCATTTTGCTCCAAGCACCTCAAAACTAGGAAGACCCATAAGAGGTCTGCAGTCCCTGTGCCGACATGCAGGGTATAGCAGGTCCTATATGTGCTGCTGGTCTGCTTGGAAATGCATCCAGCCCTTCTGAAGACCCTTCCTAACCTCTTCACACCACTTAATCCCAGTTCCCACCAGCTATTGAGTCCTGCCTAGACCAGTTAGACATTATTATAGCAGTGATTTTTAACCTCAGGAACGCAGAAGGCAGCAAAGCAAAGCAATTGAGTTTGAAAGCACATCATTTTGGACCTAAACCTAGAAGGACAAGATGTATCCATGCCCTCAAGGCTGGCAGAGTGCGTCCCTCTCCTATCTCTGGTACAGCCCAGGGTCGCTTGGCCCTGGATCCAGCTTCAAGGAGCTGACACATTCCCATGCTGTGCAGCCTGGCAGGGGTTTGCTGATGGTCATGTTATCTCATCCCAGCACCCTGCGTATGTACCAGCCCTTATCTCCCCATAGACACTCTCCCTGTGCTTATAAACTGGGATCAGTTTTAAACTGTGAGCACATTCTGTCTTTTCCAGCTGATTCTGCAGACTGGATGAAAGCAGTTCCTTGGAGGGGTGATTTGGGGCAGGAAATATGTTGTTTTACCCCTTTTTCCTCGTTTTTTTTTCACCTTTTCTCTTTAATTCTCTAACTGGGAGCCAGTTTCCCTTAGTCTGGATGCACTGGGAGGGATGGGAAAGGCATGCTGGAAGAGAGGCATCTCCAGCCCCCCAGGCACAGATCAATGTGGGGCTCAGTGCCTCTCTCCCCTTACCCATAATGGGTGAAGGGCTCAAGGTGCCCCTGAGCCCAGCAATCCTGGAGGGAAGCACAGGCTGGAGCCAGACATGGGCTGGAATGGGACTGTTTGGGCTAAGGATAAGGCTGGTTAGAGCTGCTCAAGGCTCTCAGACAGCCAACCTCACTCACAAGGGCAGAGAGCTGGAGCAAAGGGCTTGGGCATCCCAGCACATGAGACCCGCTCTGCTCCCATTGCTGAGGTCAAGCAGCCCAGCATCCATTTTGGCTCTGACTTCTGGAGATACAGTGATTTTAGGGTGTTTGTGGTTGCCTGAGACCCCCTCCAAGCTTTGGTCAGTGGTGCTCCTTGGGAACCTGGTGGGCCTCTGCATCCCCTAAACTGCCTGGTTTGCACCCAAAGCACTGCTTGAACACTGGTGGCACTTTGTCTCCAGAAGCACGGCTTGGGACCCCTCTGAACACCTGCAGGAAAGAGGGGGAGCTTCAGCCCTTTGACTTCACCCTTCTTCATCCCATGTCCATGGTGTCAGCGAGGTGTGAGCTGCCCTTGTGGGACCAAAAGTAGGAAGTGGGACAGGAAGTAGGTGCTTTTTCATGCCACAAACCATTCCCCACCCTTTTAACCACACAGCTTCTCACCAGTCCCATATATTCACCTGTGTGTTCCCCAACCCAGACACCACCTTGGCTCTGATCTCAGCCTTTCACTTAAGCAGAGGCCTCCAAACTTGAGAGTTACCTCGGTGCAACCAATGAATAGCAGCAGCCAAAGCATTGCCATAGCTTAGGGAAGAAATACCTAAAGCAAAGCAGCATGAGAAGCATTTCTGTGCTGTGTACAGGTCCGTGCACCACATCCATCCTTCCAGCTCTGATACCATCCTCACTCTCATCTTACTTTCAACAAGTGCAAGATGCTCTGAGCAAATATTTTCCAGTGCTTATGGGAACTGGGATCTAATTCTCTAAAAGCCTCAGTATTGATGGTTTCCACAGCCAGGAGAACATCTTGATGGTGATTGGGATCCCAGAATCCCGGATGTGTTTGTGTTGAAGGGACATTAAAGCTCCTCTAACCCCTGCCACGCACAGGGATGCCTTCCACTAGGGCAGCTTGCTCCAAGGCCCTGTGTCCAACCTGGCCTTGAACACCCTGTGCCAGCGCCTCAGCACCCTCACAGGGAGCAGCTTCTGCCTCATCTCCAGCCCAAACTTCCCCTCTTTCAGTCTGAATCCATCACCCCATGTCTAAACCCATTGGAAAGGGGCCCATCTCCATACGGACCAGGTCAAGCAGCCGCTGTGTCCAGATGTTTCTCCAGCAGCAGCCCCCTCCCTCTGCTCACGAGAGCTCTGTCGTCTCTGCCAGCTGTGCTAACATCTGGACTTTGCTATCCTGCCTGAGAGGACAGAAGTTCATCCGCCTCAGCCGGAGCATTTATCTCTGATCTAATGACAAACACATGGTGTTTATCCTCTGCAACACATCTGGAGGTTGTCTGGGATGTGCTGGGGAGGAAGGAGGAGGAGAATGAGCTCACTGTGTCCTCACAAGGCCACTGCATGGGACAAAGCAACCTAGCCAGTATTCCTGATGTGCACTGTGGTGGGTGGGAGAAAGCATCATATAAGGGTTTGGAATATTGTCATCGGAATGTCTTTAGCAGCCCCTCCACCTTGCAAAGGAGTAGATAGAACCCAGGACAGGCACATCCTCATTATACCAAACTGTGGCTTCAAGGACTTTCCTGGTCACCCACTGGACGCAGGAGAGACTCCCTCTTTCCCATGCAAGTGGACAGGGTTTACTTCCTGAAGGTGATCTCTCCTCACTTCCCTTCCATAGAACGGATGAGGTCAGCAGGGACCTCTGGAGTCCATCGTGTCCAAGCACATGCTCAAGCATGTGACAGACGGTGGGTTGCCCAGGGCCATGTCAAGATGGGTTTTGAGCATCTCCAAGGATTACGACTCCAATGATCCAACCTCAGCTATCAACCTGTGCCAGTGCTTGACCACCCACACAGAAGCAGTGTCTAAACAGGATTTTTTGTTCCAGTTCATGCCCATCACCTCCTGTCCTATCAATGGGCACCACTCAGAAGACCGTGGTTCCATTTGGTCAGATCCTCCCAAGTCTTCCCATCTCTGGGCAAGGCAGCACTGAGCCATGGTGGGGCTGGAGACAGAGTGCCCCTAGGACAGGGACTGATGTCCCTGGGTGGATGGATGGTGAAGGATGGGTACAGACATGATGTGGGTCTCTTGAAGTCATGGCTAGTGACTGTTGTCTACTAAAGACCATAATAGATGTGGCTGAAGGGGTCAACAATAGATTGTCCCTTCTGGTTTAGGCCATGTAAAGTTGCACAGAGGCTTTGGCTCAGTTTCTTTGTGCAGCACCAGCTCCAGCAGAGATGAGAGTGGCTCCGTGCATAGATTGGCTCCGTGCATAGGGACATCTTGGCCTAAGGTGATGGAGGTCTCATGTCTGCTAGGGATTTTCCATTGACTTTAGACCTTTGCCTTGAAGACAGGCACAGGAGACACTTCCCCTCCTTAGCACGTGGTTGGCACCCATCTTAGCCATGACCTTGGAGTGGTCTCAGCCTGTCTGATCTCCATCCGTGACACACGAGAGGGTTATGGGCAGGTTACAAGGGATGAAAGCAGTTTGGTTCCCTGTTGTCCTTGTATGGGAATTTGGATGGAAACAGGCGTGTGAGGAGCCAGCCAAAAGGAAATCCTTTGTGAGATATGTCAAAGCAAGTGTTTCAAACCAGCACCAGAGAGGGGGAATAAAGAGGGAAATAACTGTAGAAAAGGACAATTTTGCTATTTAAAACTTCTTGAATCATTCCTACACAGAAGAACAAACAATTCTTCCGCATTTTACTCAAAAACAGAGATTTTTGGGAACCTGCAGGACCAGATGAATCCCATACTGGAGCAAACAAGACATGTGGTGTGCGGAAAAGGGCTTTGATGGGATCTACATCCCATGGCATCCATGTGTCCTTCAGGGACAAGGTTTTCCTTCTCAGTGACATCTCCCTATAAGTGGAACATTCTGCTGACCCCATTCTGCTTGAGGAGCAGAGGTCCTGAGCACCGTCAGGGGAGCAGTTTTCACCTGCTCCAGATGCATTCAGAGAGACCAATCCGGACTTTGACACTGAGCAATTCCCAAAGCTTGGCCAAGGCCTCTGCTTTTGTGCTTGCCTTGGCATGGGGCCATGGTGTGAGTCATAAACTGCTGCTGTTTATTTAATGTACCAATTCCGGCTCCTTTGAATCTCAAAAAGGGAAGTTAATTTCTAAGCCAAATCAATATTAACTGCCTGAGGAGGAGAGGAGATGAAGAAGGAGGAGGAGGAGGAGGAGAAACAAGCCAGTTCAACATTACTGCCCCACCAGTGAGCTTGATATTGCCCATTGCTATGAGCACATCTTCCTTACTCAGTGGTCTTAGGACAATGTGATAGACCTAGGACCTACGTGGCAGTCCAAGGACCTACACAGCCATTAGTGTCCTATCCGGGCCCTGCATGGCACCTCCAAAGACTGTATGGGGATGTAATGGAGGAACACAGCCCATCTGCTTGGAAGATGACCAAAGAAATCATCCTCTCTGCTCACAAGCCCCAACACCGCAAAGGGTGAGTTGGTGACGTCTCTGGTAACTGGGAGCTCTCCTGTGTTAATGCCTGGCAAGTGATGGGCTTGCAGAGGAGGGAGGAGCTGAGCGAGGAAGAGGGAGAAGAGCCAATGGAGGAACCCATCCAGGAGCTGGGAGAGTGGGAGCCAAGCCCTCGACCTGCCCTGGTGCTTGCAGACATTAAAGCTTGTGCACAAATGAACACTACGGAGGTGAATGCTGTCCCTCAGGTTGTGAGCTACCAGCATGGGAATGGCCAAAACAATCACTGCTGTGTTGACTGTGGTACCTCTGAAATAGCAGAGATCAGGGCCTTTGGACACTCACCCAGGAGGAGATCAAGCGCATGAGATGCAGCTCAGCCCATGCACTGGGACTGAGCAGAGAGGCACGTTGAGGCATGCCAAGGTGAGATGAGAACACAAGGTGTGTCATGCCCAAAGGTCTTGGTTAGCCAAGAGTTGTTTGCACCTGCTCTTATCCCAGTGGAGAAAACCAGTGTTTCCTCCTCTGTCTGTGTTGAAAAACAGATGTCAAGGTGCTGGGAAAAGAGATTTAATGACATGATTAATGGCAACAGCCTGGTCGCATCATGTCCCCATGGCCTCTAGAAGACAAGGTCCTATTGACCATTAATTGTGTGGCCGGGACAGAATCCACCACAAAACCTTCTAGAGAAGATCCGTGGCTCTTCCTCCAACCACCCTGCTGAGATGAGCTAGTTCGGACCACACAGGCCCAAGACCACAAGCTACTCCAATCAGTTGCTCTTGAAGGCAACGTAGCACCTTCCTCTCCCTTCTCCAATGGAGATTCAGAGCATGGCACAGTCACATCCATGCTGGAGTTTCTCATCACACTTTCCTGGAAGCCCAGTTTGATTCTCATCCATCATTCCTGCTATTTCTTCTGGTTTTATTTTCATCTCATGACTGTTATTGTTCAGTTTTCCTTTGAAAATCCTGCAGATCCGAGAATAGAAGATCATGGCCAATAATTACAGGAAGGAGGTGACAATGACTAGGATTACTGGATATATCAAATTAAACCTATTTCACAAGGGTTTTTCTGTTTAACGTTCTGTCTTTTACATAAAGACTCATCTGGGTCTTTAGCCCTAAAATTTATGTTAGAGCGGATGACATCAAGGTTTTCACATTGATGTGCATGGGAAGAGGGGAACCGAGCCACTGGCAGCTCCCGGCCTCTATGTCTGCCTTTCCCTGAGCCTGGCACTGGGTTTGGGCTGTCTGGCAGTGTGAGAAGAGAAAGGATAAATGGGGATAGAATGAAGTATAACAGAATACAAGGAAATGAAATAAAACCTGGACTATTGCGTCCAGCTATGGGGCAAGAATACAAAAGGGACGTGGAGCTGTTGGAGCAAGGCCAGAGGAGGCCATGGAGCTGCTGGGAGGGCTGGAGCAGCTCTGCTCTGGAGCCAGGCTGAGAGCCTGGAGAAGAGAAGGCTCCTGAAGGGGAGACCTTAGAGCAGCTCCAGTGCCTAAAGGGGTACAGGAAAGATGGA
>JASSUY010023214.1:0-24993 GCA_032466535.1 Forpus xanthops
CCTTTTGATGCAGCCCAGGATACGGTTGGCTTTCTGGGCTGCAAGCGCACACTGCCAGCTCATGTTCATTTTCTCATCAACCAACACCAGACACCTAGCAGGAAACCTTATTTTTCATGCTCTTAGAGGTGTTAATGATATTTTTATGCCCCATGGGAGAAATGTGTGAATTAGAAGGCACATCTTTGAGTGAAAGAGTGGGTTCCAGATATTTTCTTTGACAAGCATGTACAGATTTAGGTCATGAATTAGGCTGATAAAGAGATGAATGCAATGTAGAAGGCAGATTAGTTGAACTTCAGGGCTTGACCTTGCTTCTGCTTAACTCAGCCTCATATTCTTGTACTAGTAGCCAGCTTCTGTTACCTGCAGTCATGGATAAGCTGCAAACTTTTTGACTAACTATGCACTCCTAATGATCACAACAGCTCTGATATAGTTTGCTCATTATTTAAGCACTGTGTAACAGATCATCAGCTTTGCGGAGCCCTGGGATTGAGTGGAAGGGATGATGTCCCTTAAGAAAATGTCTTTTCTTTTCCCTCTCTGTCAAAATAAACTGCTTATATACCTTAGAAATGTTACTGCTCTAGCAGCGTGGAGAAATGAACAGCAGATGAACCTGTGAACCAGAATGTCATCAGCAGGTTCCCCTGGTTGCTTTGCAGTTTAATCATCCTACTCGTGAAAAGCTGAAAGTTAACTAACTGCCAAGAAGCTTACAAGTCAGCTGGTTGGGAAACAGATAAGTTAAATCTTGCACATTTCCATTTGATCTATGATGAAACCAGTATCCTCCCAGCAATTTTCCAAAGGCAAAATACTCCATCAGAAATACCTATACTTTTTTCTCTTCATTGTTCAATGACCGAAGTGCAGTATGCCCTGTGTACAGTGTACTGTTCAAACTCTTGTCCTCAATACCAAATAAATAATTTTTGTGGCATCCAGTGTTGTGGCATCAAAGTGCTTAAAAAAAAGCACACAAATTTGTTCTTTGCAGCCTTCCTCTAATCTAAAGATTATTTAACTCCGTGTAACAAATAGAAAAGTGAGGAATGGAGACCTTGAGTCGCTTAGGACCTGATTTCTAACAGCATGTGGAAATACATAAAATTTTACTGTTTCAAAGCCACATCTCCATTGCCTGTATCTGAATTTGTACGTAGTCAATACTTCTGCAAGTCAGACCCAGGTGTTTTTTAATAAGCATTTGAAAATGAGGAACTCAAAGCTGTTGCCTGTTTCTGAAAGCTTAACCCCTTGAAGGGAGATCTGAAACAGAATTTCAGGCTCTGTAAAGTGAGTGTTACATGGGTAGAAAGATTAAGGCACCAATGAAGACATAAGGTGACTCATAATGGGATCTGAAATAGTCAATGATGAGGAATGGTGTGCAGCAATCACTCTTCACATGCCACATACATAAGTCATCTGGAGGATATTATGGATGAGCCTTGGAAACATGAAGACTTGGGATAAAGTCTCACAGTGAGTCTCACAGAACATCCTCTTTCTTGCAGGAAAACTACTGGGAGAACTGAGCCTGGAATCTCTTCTTGTTGAAAGTTGCTTTCATGAAAATTCTCTGTTGCCTTTTCTTTCTGGGCACTGAATATAAGTTACTACAATCTTTTAAGATGGTTGATAGAAGACAAACATTTCCCTTCCCTGTTTAAGGGAAGCGGTTAAGGTCAGGAAATAGATGCCTCAAGTTGCCTCCCTAGTCTGACCATGGATCATATCATCTGCTCAGGAGATTGTTTTAACCACAAAACTTCTGGGTACTGCCCATATTTTTCATCAAAGGTGCACAATAAAAAAAAAAATGTTGATCTAATAACTCAGGGAAAGATGAAAATGTCACACAGGAGGGCAAGAGAATCTCCAGCCTTGTCACAGGACAGTCATCAGCTGTAAGGTAGTGGACATGGCTTTGGTATCTACTCTTTAGATTGGACTTTGGGGTTATTCAGTGACTACTTAAAGTGACATAATGTCCTTGAAGACCAGACTAAAGGTGTGGTCTTTTGCCTTCTAGCTGAACAGTATTTCAGGCATTTGCTTTCCTTTTGTCCAGTGACCATTGCTTGGTCTTCAACAAGTCAGGTGCAAATCAGCCCAGGTTGTGGTAACTAGCATACTATCTGGCTAGCAAGGAAGAAGGTGGATAAGGCTTTAAATTCTTTCCAAAGAGAATGTTGAATGTACATGCTCTTCCTCCCCAGAAAGTACTCTAGAGGAGGAGTTACTCTATTTCCTACCCTTTGACTGTGGAAATAATGTAGTTGCATTTCTAAAGAAGAAACAAAGAAGCATGCTGCTTACCAGCACTAGGACAGCTCTCTCAGTCTCAACCGACAAAATTCAATTGCTCTATAATTGCAATGGATATCTGCATATACCTGTCCTTATGTATCTTAAGTACTGTTATGTTATGACAAGAAATTACTGGGGCATAATTCTCCAGTAGTCAGAGGCTGCATGAGAATTGTCCCCAGTTGAAACTGAAACTCAGAACTTCCAATGGCAGCTCCGTTTCTGGCATTTCTCATGCATCCTTTTCTTATGGAGGTGCTGTTTTCTCAACATCACACCAGACTTTCAGGCACAATCAGTGGCAGAGTCTCATTTCTCAGGACATCACTTAGTAACAAGGCTAGTTTGCCTTTTCCTGTAGTTCTACCTCTCAGTCAGCATGTGTTCTCCAGCAGTGAGTAGAGGAGAGCTGATCAAGGAGATAGGAAGCGGCCTCCCTCTGAATGGGCTTTTGATTGATTATTTTGTGCTGAAGCGTTCTTCTGTACTATTTACGCTTAGGAGACTGAGGACTGTACCACATGCACAGGAGAAACATTACTACACGAAAAGCATGTCATTATTAGTAAATCAAATGCTGTCAGAAGCTGGGCTCAGGCCATTAAATTCAATTCCTCAAGCTATTACATTTCTGGCACAGTTTTGTTTAACTGGTGCTCACTCAAATAACTCTGGGCCCCACACAACCACCTTGTATAGTTTAAGACTTATCATAGACTAGATACCAGTACAAAAAAGGAGCTTGGATGTACCCATTATGTTTAAGAGGCTGAGAACAGTTATTACAGTTATGTCAAATAAGCTAAAAAAAAACCCCAAAGTGTGACTGTTCGGAAATGCACGGTGTAAAATTAGTTGGACAAGACTGTATTTTCTTTCTAGACCACTAGAGGGTGCAAAAAAACTTACTTTGTCTTGGACGATTTAAGTTACAGAGACTTAGATGTTGCAGGTTTTTCACAATAGTATTTGAGGAAAAAAGCCGAAAAGATCATGCCTTGCTCTCCTTTACAAACCTGCTTACATAATCTGTAGCATGTAAAAACCGAAGTCTGCCTTTATCCTGCTAATCACTGTCCTGACACCGCTCTCAGTCCTCATCTACTTTGATTTCATACTACCAGTTTTCCTTTTTTCTCATTTTCTTTTTCTTTCCCTCACCATTTCTGTTCCTGCTTATCCACAGTTTCCTATCCTACTTCCCACCATCCCCTGTGTTCCAGGAAGATTTCCCTTTGATCCCTGCACTGCTTGACTGTCACAAGGGGAAGTAACAAAAGTAGTGAAGGCATATTCTCAGCTTGCTGAGTTATTGTAGCCTTTAAGTGAGGTTTACTCAGTGTACTCAGGGTCCTGATAGAACAGAATTTTAATTGAGCATGATTTAGAGAATCTCAAATATTGATCATATTTTTGAGAAGTTGAGAGTGAGGCTGAGAAAGGAAAAGTCTTTACAAGATTATTCCTTTCTTTGTGCTTACTCACCTACTCAAAGCAGAGGCTTGTGTTCCTGAGAATTCCTTTTTTTTGCCTCAGCAGTTCCCTCATACAACTAAACTCTGCATGTAACATCCTGCCAAAGAAAATGCAAAACTTTTCATCTTAAGTGTTGATCAGACTTACAGGCTGCTCCCTAAGGAGTTTGTCTCAGTGTGGTCACAGCTGATGTTTCCGTGCTGCAACAGATCAGATTTCCTCTATGAGTAGAGCTGCATAAAGGACCAAAGAAAACCTTTTAAGAGACAGTTGTTACAAAAATAAAAGGAGCACATGTAAAGATAATGGTGAACAATTACAAGAACTGATAACATTGCCTTTCATGGCTTTAAAACTCACTTCACTAACTATAAAACATATCTGTGCAGGATCAGTAAAGATGCAAAATATCCACATCTGAAGATGTAAAGAATGGAAAAGGGCACACACTTTTTGGTGACTTGATATTTTCCCTTCTTACTTTAGCAGATCTGAATCAGATGCAGTGTATCTGATAGTAAATAACCGTATCTGCTTCATTATGACCATATGGGCGTGTAAATTCTGTTGTTATTTCAAGACTTAATGAGCAGTTGAGAGAGCAGGAATGAAAGGGCAAAATTATTTTCAATTCATCAGCTGCTGAACCTGAATTCCTCATGCAGTAGTGTGAAAATGTGGCAAAAATGTTTAGCTCTTGATGGACAAGCTTATAGATGCCTTGCCCCAGACTGATTAACTCTTTGGCCCTCATCAGTCTGTGCAATATCAATGAGATATCGATGTTACGATATCAATGAGAGCTAAAATGCAGCATTTAAAAACCTGAGCTGTTACACAAAGCAGGTACAGATCTCTCGATCTCTTCCTCGTCTGTTTAGCTTTATTTAAATATTCAACAACACTGAAATGTAAGACTACCAATGGAAAATTTCAGTAAGGACAGAAGACTTCCAATCAAAAATGTGTGAAAGGAGACCAGATCAAACTGATATTACCAGATTCAAGGATGTATAAAATGAATCATGTGGGATATTTCTCATTGATTACGATGTAAATTTATACAAAAAAAATTGGATTATATTACCAATTTCAAGCCTATTTTAAAATAACAACCCTAATTCTCAGGCTAAGAGTCCCTCTCAGGTTTCCTGCATATAAATAGTAAGCCCAGGAGGAACACCAATTTGACCTTCCCATTCAAGAGCTGGCAGTAAGAGTAAACAAGCCCAAACAAGAGTTCCAAAGACATCTACTTATAAAATGAGCTCATTTCATCAGGAAGTTTTAAGACAGTAGTCAAGAGCCAAACATTCTTGTTTCTATAAAGTCATTTTTCAAATAGGAATCTTCTTTAGCACACTGTGAAAAACATGAGGACACTGTCAGTAAGTATGCCTGATACTAAAAACATCCTTCTGACCATTTGGAGGCTTTGCAAACGTTAGTTGTCAGTGGTGAACCCTCCTGGACTTCTGCTTCAAGACAACTTTTTATCTGGAAACTATGCAAATATCAGATGAAGTTGTTAGGCAACAATATGTGTGCAAAGCACCACCACATCTTTTAAACAAGTTGAAAAACAATCTTGGTGTCTCTCAACTTCTGAGCAAGACAGAGGGAGCCCAATAAGGATAGCTTCTTGAGGCTGGGCTGTGGGCCGCTGAGATTCTCCTTTCTAGCCACTTGACCAGAACACAACAGTTTCTGTGAGAGGTCACATTTACTGAACAAGGACTGGCTTTTCTAGGGTTTGCTTCTTTTCCATCCTGTTATACCACTACATATGATGCATGCCCGCCTCTGACAGACAGCTGAGGAGTACACTCTATTCTCACACCAGATAATGATATTCATGCTGAAGGAGAACACTGCAAGCAAACATTTAAATCACCTAAGTAGACCCTTTCTGCACTTACAGGTGTCAGAGAGAGCAAAATTGTCTGCAGAGGCAGAGTTGAGCCAAAAGGTTGAACCCAAAACCACCCTGAAAGTCAGAAGGTGAAAACGGTTTCAATAAATGTACCTCAAGGAGCGCAGAAGTGGGTAAGCTGCTGGTTGGTGACAGGGGAGGCCTGGGTTCAGTTTGCTCTTCCCACACAAAGCTGCTGAGTACTTTTCCTTGGGTTGTGTGCATACAGTAACTGAAAAATGTGACTGCAGATGAGTAGACACACCTTAGCCAACTTTCATCCAGCAAGCTGTAGCATAGGCTGCAAACATTTAGCAGCTAAGTGTTTAGAACAGATGCTCAGCCTGAGAAGACTAAGGCTGATGCAAATGCATCTACCCATGCCATAGTTTCTTCCCTAGCAGGATGATGACAGGCTTTCTGGCTGTGTCTAAACTGATGTACAGCTCTTTGCAAGGGAAGACCTGGGACTCTTGATCAGATTGCCTGCCCCGGGGAGCTGTGAAAACCAGGACACAATTCTCATGTCAACTGGGATTCATTCCAGTTCCTCATCTGTAGGGGACAAAACTTCTGTGGCTCATAGAGTCTTTTAAGGGTCAAATTCATTACAAAGGTTCAAGTGCTACTGTAGTAGCAATCTCACAGGTAAGGTGGAGGTGACTTCGAAAGGAAGTCCAAACCTTGATAAGATTGACGTGTCTGAATCAAACAAATGCTATTGAAAACCTTAGCTAGATTCTCCAGACCACTATGCATAAAATGCAGAAAGTGTTTATACCAGACAGTGAGCACAGTCAAGGAGCCGATGTCCAAACAACAAAACTGATTACAAGAAAGACTAAAAAAAAACCAAATTCCCAAACCCTGAATCTCCAATATATGACTTCACACAGGGATCCTCACGGCATGTACAATTTCACTTTCTGTAAGGCAACCTGATGACCGCACATTATTACAGTTTCTGCCCTACAGATGGCTATTTTATGCTTGTTTCTGAACTATTAAAGAAACCTTCACACAAATAATCTCTCTCCCTGTCTATTGAGACAAATGCAGTATACAGAAGTGCACTATGTTGCGAGACTTCCTTCTGGTGCCTGTCTGTCTGAGTTCAGTTTTTATGCATCAAAAGACTGTGATGAAATTATATCGTTCTATGATATGGTTCCACAGTCACTTCTGAGAGTATGTTTGGTTGCAGCAAACTTGGGGAACAGTCTCAGGATGACTATAATACATGACTCTGAAATAACTAAAGATAGATATCAGGTTCAGATTTACAAATAAAACTGGTCCAAAATTATCAGATGGGGATTTTTTTCCTTTTATTTTTTTTTCTCCTCCTCTAGTATACAGAAGCTCATTCCTCCTCCTTTTAAAAATACTTTTTTTTATAGTGTTTCAAAATATGATTTCAGTGTTGAAAATAGCACTGAAGACACACTATGATTATTAATACTCTCCTTACTAAAGCAAATTGTACACCTGAGAACCTCTTATTTTGATAGTGGTTTGTGCCGAGTAAACTCCTTACATCTGGCAGTACGAGTTTTCTTTATCTCTTGTGGCAGTATTTGCTGTAATAATTCTGATTGTATAACATACGTCTTCATTAATATTGCTCAATTATTAACCCATGCTGTTCTTTATTTCTACAGCTTACAGTCATCGGGCACAAAGACATACATGTACTTCTTGTAGTGCAATGAACTTTTCTCTCCCTTCAGATGCAAGTAATAGGAAGGAGAACAAATCAATCTCGGCTGAGTCTGACTCCACTGAAAAACAATTCTGAATAAACAATAAAGAAGTGAAAAACTGTACTCCTTACCTGGTCTGGGATGGACAGTGCACCTTGAAAGCCTCTTAAATGACAGAGAAGAATTAGAAATAGTTGAAAGCTTGTACTCATCCAACCACAGGGCTCAGGAAATGACCGCATATTTTGCAATGATTAACTCCTTCCTCACTTCTTTTTCAAGTACAGTAAAAAAAAAATCCATCTTACCCTTCCACTGCAGTTCGGTAACTAATGCCATGCCATACATATGATTTCTGTTTCATATGCAGGTCACCAGAGGACATGATTCTGATCACCTCCATGGAAGAGAGAATTTGCAGTGCCTTCAGCATAACCATGGCGAAGTACATCAAGAGGCTTAGAACAATATTCTCAACATGACTTCAGTGTTGTGGTGCCCAACAGAACTAGAAAAAAAGCAACAGCCTTATTTAAAAGAGCAGCATCCATTGCAGTCTGGACAGGCATTGGATGTACAGCACATACAGTGATGCTGTTATGCACAGGGGGTCTCTAGGTGAAAGACAGGCATGCTTAAATATCAGTAGTTAGGTCCCCAGTGCATAAAGACCCTTCTACCCTCAAAAAATCCATTACCCTTGGCTGAACATACCTGTTTGACTGAAAAGCATTTCTGAGCCTGAGCACTGTTTAAAACCATTAGCCTGGAAACTAGTAAAGCCCAGTTCCACACAAGAGTACAGGTAGGAACACAGGCTGCCTTTGGGGAGCGGGTACCTTCACACTGAACCCAAGGCAACATCCAGGCTCTCTGCATGGAGGTGCAGGGGGAATGACACGCCAAAGAGATTCCATCCATCAAGCCAGCAGGATGAGAAATAAAACACTTTCAACAATGCAGACTGTAACAATGAAGACATATCTGTGTTTTGAACCCTTCTCCTGTATTTACAATTTAGAAAACAAGCCCTGGACATAGGTACATATGTATCCTTTCCACAGCCCTGAAGTCTCTTCACTTAGGCATGTGTGTGTTTTATTTTAAAAACCTTCTGGGGGAGGGAAGTGTTACTGCCTGCCTTTGGAATATTGGTAGAGGAAGAGAGAATAGAAATGTTACCAACGTGCACTTTCATACAACAGTTTCATAGCTCAAGCACACAGCTATGATGGTCTGTGTTTGGTTTTCTCTTTGAGAGGACTTAAATCCATGCTTTGGATATAAAGCGCATCAAAAGTTCACAGAAGCTAGAAGACATAGGGATCTTGTCCATTCTTCTCAGCAAAGCGGAGCTGACAAAGTAGGACTTGATGGGTCAGCAAGCCTGTGCTCCACAGACTTTTCCATGGGAGAGGTTTTGTATGAACTACGTAAGTGACTTCAGTAACAAAGATCAGAGTTCAGCATTATCCAGATCTTGATGGATGGTAGGTTTCAGAAACAGCTTTCTTCTTAGCTTATTACTGTGTACAAGACCTGGTGTCTCAGATCTTGGATTCCACTCAGCAGAGTGGTCCAGCTTCATCAAACAATGAACATCACAGTCTTGTGCTTGGGCATTATCACAGAAAGTGGGAATAGGGAGCCTGAATATGATTGGATTGAAGGATCTCAACTGCCTGGGTCAGTATTCTGGATTACTGCACCACTGCTGGCTAGGACCACCTTCCCCAGAACTGCTCACAGCCACTATGTGGAGATTGCTGCTTCACCCGTATGTGTTTGGGAGGGTTCAGGCTCCTCTGGGCAGGCAGACACCACGGGGTGCTTCATCATCCCCCAGATGACACACCTGAGATACCTGATGACAGCAGATCTTGTACCTCAGCCTGCACAGCTTCTCAGAACATGAAGAGACCTCATGTTTGGGTTATCTGAGACAGGGGTGAGGTTTTCTTACCTAGCTATGGGCATTTGCTTTACATGTCTACATAAGAGAAAGTCATTCAAGGTACTCCTGAGTACAGGCAATGGAGAGAAACAGACCTTTGGAAGGTTCTTCATGTGGGAGTTTTAAGAGCTAAATAAGAGCTCCTTTCACTATATGTATGTATATATATATGTTTTTATAATTCTTTTATGCAAACAAGGTTTTATAATAACAAATTAAATCCTTATTGTCTTGAAGTCAAGTTCTTCCATTGACTTCCTAGGGATTATTTCCAGTAATAATGACTCCTCCTATGGCATGCTTCTGAGAGATACTGAGGAGTGCTATCTTCACTTGATATTCATCCTTTCACAGTCTACCACAAAAATAACAGGATCTTCAGTGTAAGCAGGTGCTTAGTTGCTTTTCTGTAATAGAGGCCAAAACATTTGGTTGATTTTTCAAACTAGGGCTATTTATTAAATAACTTCATATACAGAAGCATCAGGGAGTTTTACATTAAACATGGTTGCAGGACAAAGACTCAAGTTCTCCTTGCCTTGACTCCTCTCACTTTCACATACAAAAATGAATCAACTGTCAGTCTTTGTCAGCTGCCAGAATTGCTTCTCACCATGAGCCTACAGGTAAACAAGAAGGAGTTTCAGTCTCACAACCTCAAAGCATGCAAAATATATTGAATCACACCTCCTAAAAACTAATGAGATTTGGTTTGATTCCTAGGTTGTTACTTTTTTAACAAAAATCTTCCTTCAGTTCAAATAGAAGTGCAGGGTTTCTTCCACTGTTTGATCCTTAAGACTACAGATATTTAAAAATTGACAAATTTTATTCCTTACAATTTTTAAATATGCTTTTCTATCTAAAACTGGGGAAAGAGGCTTTCAGAACAAAAATATCAGCATTTGCGTTTTGGTAAAATAATATGCAATTTGACAGTCTGGGAGTACTATTTGAAATAATTAATATAAGCAGTAATTAATGCAGCTCTACAATGTACTGCGGTATCTCATATAATAATGAAAAGAAAGTTTATTATTATTATCATTATCTTGATCATCACCATTAATTATTATTATGAGGAGTACTATTACAAGGTAATGCGATGGGACTCATTTCACCATGTTAAAGTTTCCTCAGAAAGCAAGTAGATATAAGAAAGAATCACTCTAAAGACTAATCACATCTTTCAAAATGATTATGAACAATGATGTGACTTTTTATAGATCAGTTTCTTTTAGGTGAAGTTCTAGCTCTTTGTAAGTCCATAGTCAGCTTCGTACTGAGCTCAGTAGGGTCAGAGATCTTCCTGTAGGGCAAGCCTGCAGCAACCATGAGAGTGACCTGAATACGGATCTGGCTCCTGGTGCCCAGAGGAAGCAGGCACAGATTGGGATCTGATTTGCTCATGGCCTTTGCTTTGCTTGAGATGTGCCTTCCATTGCCTAGGGGAGCATTTCAGTCACTGCAGCATAGTTTGGAGTCAGGATCTCTCCAACTAGATCTGTTCTATCACATCCACAGAAACTTCCTACCTTTTATATTAAGGTGTGTCCTGGACCCATCCCAGAATTTTGAGACCCTGTACATCTCCTCCCTCTCCAAACACACTCACACATGCCCTTTGGTTTCTATGCAAAACTGGAGGTATTTTCCAAATAAGACTCATGTCATGAGTTTTTCTTGAAGCCTGAGCAATGGACCTTGTGCTGTGTGGTGGCAGAGTAGGATCAGGTGAGTGAGACATTACTGTGAGCAAGGGATGCCAAAATGTCTGGGGACAAAGAAAGGGAGAGTGATAACAGATGGCAGAGGGGAGTGAATACTCTATGATGGGCAATGGGGTGAGAGACGCAGGGGAGCAGGGAAAAGAGACTTAGGTAGGAGTAGGCAGAGAGCACAGGTTTTGACCCGACACTCTGGCATGCATCAAAGCGCAAGTTCAGATGCAGAATTTGTCTTTCCTGTTCTATGCTGTATAAAATATTGAAGTATTGTCTGTGCAGATTGAATCTACAGTCTGGTGACTGGTGGCTCTTCTTGGGAGAGGTAATGATTGCATCGAGAACCAAGAGGTGCCTCAGTTTCCTGCCATTGAAACTAAACCTCACTTTGTGAAGCTATGCTTCCAGGTCTGTTGCTGTCACCTCACCACACCCATGTGAATCTAGCACTGACATTTTCAGGAAAAAAATCTCAAATAAAAAGATGCATTTGGGCTGAAAATGAAATTCTCATCAGCGCAAAATAACATACACGTTTTCTGATTCGTTGAAAATTCTTGAAAATTTTATTCATGATCCTCAGTATGCCAGGGGTTTTAAGGTGTTGACCACTGCCGTTGCAGGTTTGATCACTGCCTGCATTGCACACTGCAGTGAAGTGCAGCAGTGCACAAGCTTTCTCTGAATAAAACCACCTGCACCACACCAAGTGGCTAGAAACATATTTTGAATTGACTCAGCTTTAAGAAAACTAACAACTTCTTTTGAAATTGTTTAGAAAACTCTGTGTTTGCTGACTGATTGCTGGTCTGACTAACATCTACTACTAGGCAGATTTCAGTTTGATAATCCTGACACTTAGTCAGACTATAAAAGTGACTTCCCCTTGCTATTATATCTATTTCAGGGTATGATTCCCATATAAGTGGGTCTCCCTTAATTTTCCCAGGCAGTGTAAAAGGGACATTAAACATCAAAAGAGAAATAAATCAGGGATCAGAATTTCTTTCTTTGCATTTAATTATAGGGGGTATTTTTCCACCACTTATATGAAGTCAAATTATGTTTGTCACTTGTCTTGTTAAAGATGTATTTCAATTTCAACCACCTTAAGGACTGGATTCAGGAGTAAGCACCTCAGGTTCCATTTCTGTGGGACAAGGGTTGAGAGGAGGCAGGATTGAGACCTCAGTCTATTGGGTTATTGCATTTTACAGAAAGAACTTTCTCTCATACAGAGACAAGGAGAGCGATCAGAAGCTTAGATAACTTGGGTTGGAGGAAAATGCACTCTCTTGTTGCCATTCTCCAGGCACTTGCTTGAGCTGGGGCCCCAAAATTAGACAGACAGGTTACCCTCTGCTGACATGGCCACACACCCATTTCTCTGAAGCCTTCCCAAAGGCTGGGTTAGCTCAAGAGACAAATCCCTATGGTTCTGCAGAGGATCTGGTGGTCCCTCTACAGTCTTACATTTGAAGCAGTTGAGCATTGCCCCATAGTTCCTAGGAGAAGCTAGTAAGATGATTTCAAATAAAGTTTTCCCAAAGTGGAGTGGGCATACTCTTGGCCTCATTTTCTGGCAGCATGCCTTGAAACACCTGGGGACTGACCAACAGAAGTCAGTAGGGTCAAAAACTCTGTTACTAGGGCTATATAAGTTCAGCAAAATTTCTGCTGGTGGTCACCAAGGTTGTTTGGTTACAACAGTCACAAGAAGGCTTGTTTGCTTCCAGATCTCAGCTAACCCAGACACTTGAGTGACTGGTGGGCAGACTTGCAGGAAACCAATATTTCCTGTCTTCCTGTTCCCTGACTAACCATGCTCATGGATATATCACAGAATAGATTGGGTTGGAAGGGACCTTTAAAGATAATCTTGTCCAACCCCTAGTGAAGGGCATGCAAGTGGGAAGCCTTTCTTCAGGCTGTCTGACTTCCTAGTTCCCTGTAACCGTGTTCTCTAATTCTTAGATAAAACAGGCAGGAAAATTGCCAGCTTCTGTAAAAGTCAGTGCACTCATCTTACAGAATTATTTTTTTGTGATTAAAAATAATTGCTTTTTAGTGCTTTGGGTTTGATTCTGCTTTCTGTTTTGAACAACTAGTGTTTCTGATTTGTTTTGCATCTATTTGGAAAATGGGATTTTTATGGTTTTGTTGCCCAGATGTAGGATATGACAAACTGGAATCTGGAGCAGCCATCAGCTCTAGAACAGCGGGTGCTGAAAATCAAGGCTGTGGCTATCTCATAGAGGACGGTGGGAACCCCTGTTAGTTTGGGGGAGGGGGGTTCCTCTCTGTCCTCTTCTTGTATCAGCTGCTAGAAAAATATGTTCACCCATGTTTTGGTAAGCAGATGGTGTCAAGTTTTGACTGCCACTGAAAGCTGCTTGAAGACACATTTACTTCTACTCTCAGCACTAGGTGTGCAAGGGTGACAAGCCTGCCTACTGAACAAGAAGAGAAAACAAAAGGTGAGTTATCAATTAGCCAACACCAGTGATTCCACCTGCCGAGGCAGAGGGACTGTCACCCAGGCCTTTGAGAGGACTCAGGACTAAGGCCCACCTGGAAGGCATGAGAGCCTCTTTCTTTTTCTTTTAAGCACAAAAGGGTTGTTTTTCAGACGTTATGTAAGGCGTCCTATTTGTCTCTAACTTCTCACTGATTACAAACGGATTACAGGAAGGAAGCACTCCACCCAGTTTCTTACTTTATCATGCACCGTTGCTTAAAGGTGTTATCTGTGTCCCAACAGAAATCTGTTTTTTCCCCTTCTTTTTAATAAAAGTGAGAAACAAAGAAAAAAAGGCAGATGATTTTACTGCTCATTAATTATTAATTGTACGGCACTTACACCCAGAAAAGCTTTTGATGTTTCCAGTCACACATTAGCGAAGAAATTCTTTCAGCAGCATACAGACCAAAAGATTAGTGCCATTTCTTGCAGAAAGGAAGTGGCATGTGATAAAGATGTTAGGTGGTGCATATTTCCAAAGATGTCTCTATTGCAGCTCAGATCAGAAACCTGGATCCTACTCCTATGATACAAGTACCAGGCAGCACTTTCAAACTTGTAATTATTCCTGGGGACTACGAAATTAACAAAAAGTGAGGGTCAAATTGTATTCCCAGTTCTGCTGAGAGGGGAGTAACATCATTGAAGCTCCTGGAATGATTCCACTCTTACTGACATCCTTATGGGTCTACAGCTTTGTTCCTTATATCCTCATTGCTTTTGCTTGTAAAGCTGTGCATGCAAAACGCTCCCACTCAGGCCAGGGAAGGTACTTTGGGGTGACTCAGGGAAGAAACCATGGCTCTTGGGATACTCCGCGGCACAGGGAGCCAGCCAAGAGGGAATGCAAAGGAGGACAGCACCTGTGGATGTGCAGTAAGATAGAAGAAAAGAGAGGAAGGAAGCAAAATGGCTCATGAAGCCTCTATCAGAGAGCTGGGTAGCTGGAGAGGAGAGCTGCCTGCCCAGGGCACTTGCTATGGCAGGTGTCCTCTCAGCTGCAGCTTTTCAGAGGAGCAGCAGTATCAATGCAAACCAGGTGCCTTAGATGCCTGCAGCACTCTAGCTGCAGCACAGCCCCAGCTCCCACAGGGTGCAGCTGAGTCCCATGGAGCCACTTCTGTGGCTGATGCTCCCTGGTAGCAGACATGGACCTAGAGCCAAACTCTGGGCAGCAGGTGAGACTGTAAGGCCAGCTCCTGGAGAGGAGAGATGCAAAACACCAGGTTGATTTTCTGCTGTGCTATGCTTTGCTCTACACCTCAGATATTAGGGGCTACCCATGTTGGGCCGTGACCATAAATGGCTGATAAAAATCATCAACATCATTACAAAACGTACCTACAATGTGTTAACATTGAATGCATCAACAATGCAAACACTGACTGCAAAGAGGAAACCAAATTTACACAGACAGATTAAAGCTAATCTGCATGTCTTTTTGACATTCTGTTTTTAACTGCAGGCTCTATAAACTCATCTATACTTACCCTTGACCCAGGCAACAATGCTCTCAGAAAAGATATTTCTTTGCTGCATGACAATGTTTATTGTATTGTCTTCAGTCATTTCCTTTAACAATGAGAACGGGAAAGAAGCTTTAGAAGAGATTTTTTTAAGCCCAAGAAATGTAGTCCAGCAGGGTGCAGGGCCCCTGCACTAATGTGTACCTTGCATTTCTAATACATATCCTGGAGTATTTTGATGCCAAAGAAGAACTGCTCCTTTCTTGCTAGTCACACTGAGCTGTATTTACTGCCAAGAATTGTCTCTCAGAGACGTTGCAATCATGTTCTGTCAGAGAGCAGCATACAGTCTTCTGTGGTTTTTGCAATCTCAGCTCTAAAATAGCAGCCTTTTCAGGTCCCAAATAAAATTATATTGTGTATCTCTTCCAGAAGAAATGTATTTTCACTTCTGAAATTCTCTCAGGAAGTTCTTGGCATTTCTTCAGTTCCATTGCATGTCTCAGGAATGCATCTGCAGATCTTCATTCTTGCTTCTTGCCGAAACTCTTTGTGGCAAAATAACAAACAACGGGATCAAAGTGGAGACTGTTTAATGCCAGCAAAGCTTATATAACCCCAAACAAACTCTTCAATTTGGCAATATAGGCTGATTACTGCTACCACTGTATCAAAGCATATAGCACATCATAAAATCCTACACAAAACGAATTTGAAAGAGCTAGTGTGCTTTTTGTTTTCTCCAAATTGTGTACGAGGGGAAGTGAGAGGTTTTCAGGACAAAGTTTTGAATAATTGTGATGCCATTGTTAGTGAGCAGGGAGAAAGCATAAGAAGACCTGTGAGCTAAAAGAGTCTCTAACCTAAGTGGTGTTTCTTAAGGGAAACAGCTCAGGGCAACAAACACATGAAAGTGAGCTGCTGTCTATCATTCCTGTGCTGAAAAGTGCGGTGTATCTTCCAAAGTGGAAGTGAAATCTTGAAGAAGACTCACACCAAAGGAGCAGACCTGAACACCTAGGATGCTTGCAGCTTCGAGGGAACAGTCCCTGGACATTGCCTGAGACTGCTTCATATGTCCTGAACTGGAGCATCGCCTTCTGCAGAAGGCAGCCAACCGTGCAGTGTGACAAAGCATGCAGCTGAAGACCTGGCTTCTTCCTCGAGGCAGCAGGCAACATAGGCTCTCCTGCTACACAGCAAAGATCTCCCTGTCAGTTAAAAGAGAATTTCACAGAGGGAGCCTGAGGCATACAGCAGCTACAGGGGACATGACAGAAGCCTGGGCTGACAGAGAAGTGAGGAAGCAAAGGGCAGGGCAATGTGCAGCTTTCATTCTGGGGCATGTATCCTGTTTTGACAGCTAATGCTGCCACAGCAGTAGGATGGATTTGGTGATCTCTTCTGCGATTACCCTTTTTTTAGGAAAAAAGGCCAAATGGATAAAGAATAAATCCATTTTATTTCTAAAATGTGTGTATTATATGTATTTAAGAAGCAAATTCCCTTACATGTCAGAAAAACTTTATTTTTGTCTTGGGAAAAACTATGCCTTTTATTCCACAAATAAATATTTATTTTTAAAACTAATTTTCAGCAATGTTTAGTATGTGTTCCAGTTTTAATAGAAATTTTGGCATTTGTACACAATGCATCAGAAAAGGATGTTTTCTTAGGTACTCTGAATAGATGTTCCACCAAATAGATGTTTCCACTAATGCATGTCTTTAGTCCCTCTCAATTATTATTCCTTTCTCTTCTCCAATCCCATTTTTTATTGTCACCCTGGATTCAGTCCATTTCTTTCTAATAGGATTCTGATTAGAAGGTGTTTTACATACTTAGGTTGCTTAAATTTAGTAGGATTTAAACTTGTTATTTTTATGCAGTTTTTTTGGAGAGGTCTTTTTTTCCTTTCATTTTTTTTTTCATTTTTTTTATTTTTTTTTTTTTTTGGTGGGGGGGATTGGTTGTTCTTTTGGATTTGGTTTTTGTTTTGTTTTGTTTTTTTTTTGTTGGTTTGGTTTGTTTTTTATAAGGTATTTTGCCGCTTATCATCCTCATGTCCCTCCTCTGAACTTGTTCCTAGAGGAGACACGTAACAGTCTCGCCTTGCGACTTCTGCCATGATGCCGAGCTACTGACACAACACAGGCATTCTCAATTGTCTGATGGGCACCAAAATCCTCCTGCAGGCTGTATGCTGCCACATGCAAATACAACAGGCCTAACAGCAGCAGCCAAATGCCAGGTCGAGCACAGTTCCATGAAGCAAGGGAGCAGATCACCAAGTGGGGCTCGCAGCAGCTTGGCCAGCAGCAAGTATGGGAGTATTTACTACAGCTGCAGTAAACTACACCCATGAGTGAGCAAATGAACGTGAAGTTGTTTGGAGGAAGGCCCTTGCATATTTGTGTAGCTGTAACACAGACACTGAAAGTAGCAATATCTATCCCAGTTGAGATGGCCAGCATGCTGGACCGGTGTGAGTCACTGCTTCTCTTAGGTGACCTGGAATAATTTGGGAAACCTGGATCCAGTCACAGAGAAGCAAGCCAGTTTGGCTGACAGAGTCCAAAAACATCTGCAGCACCATTTCCTTGGTCCTCACTGACCAGTTCAGCACTGAACAAACTCTTAAGAAGGAGCTAGGAGCCAAATTAGAAAATGGAAAATTTATATATATATATTTTTTTTCTCAGGAATTTTTCATTTCCTATGTAGTCTAAGAGTATGGTTTTATGAAAAGAAAAGACCCCTGCTAGGACCTGAATCAAAATTTTCTCTGGGTTTGACTTCTTTTTCCCCATCTACTGTTGAAGTATCTTTAACCTCAAATTTAAGGCCTTGGTGGAAAATGCAATGATTTTTATCTTAAAGTGGCAGCTAGATGGCAGGCAGATTTTCAAGTTGCTAAACATGCAAAAGCCTCCAGAAGACCAAAATATTTTGTGTTTCCCTGGTTCCCACAGCATGAGCTAATTTGTATTGGATTTTCTATCCTGAAAATCCCTCCTGCTCAGGTATGGGGGTTATTATTCATCTTTCTTGTTGACTCCCAAATTCACAGATGAGGGGGAGCCTCTACTGTTACTAACATGTAGTGACCTGTTTGTAATTTCTGATTCTAGAAACATAGCTGCAAATGTGAGAGGCTGTGTGTTTAATGAGCCCATGGCTGAGGATGATAAGGGACACTTCCTGCAGGTTTCAGCTCATCCATTGTTTTTCATAACAATGGGGAAAAATTAAATGTGTTTTCTAAATCAGCAATTTCTGACATGGTTAGTTTGCATTCCTTAATGAGGAAGCATTAGGGAATACCCAAATTTATGAAGGAGAAAGGATTTCAGGAAACAGGATAAAAATCAAGGCTAGTACATCAGTAATTGCAGCTCATTAAGCTACACGGCATGCTAATAAATTTTATTGCTCAGTAAGCCAATTTTCTTTATCAAACAGGTAGAAGCCTTGAGTGACACCACCTTCCTTCCCCATATGAACGCATGCACTTTTATGAGCATGAAACCCTTATCCCACATGCTGCAAAATCCTCAGTCAGTGCATAAGCTGCTGGCCACTTTTTGATACCTGTTTCTTCCCTAACAGCAACAGCTGGCACCACAAACATCCTCCTGCTCCTGCAAGAGCAAGGCAGGAGCAAACAATTGTTGTCCCAGGGAAAGGAAGAGAAGCAGCAGGAGGGATGGCCAACCCTCTTCCAAGGTTCCTCTGTTGCTGTAACTTATGCCAGGTCACATTCAGGAAAATCAAAACTGCTGACTAAGTTTTTGCTCCTTATCCCCCCTCTCCCCAGCTTCTTTCCCTTCAGCAGGCTCTGGCTGGATGCAATGCAGGGCTCTGTCCCCTAAAATACACTTTCAGAATGCTGCAGTGGAGGCTGCGACAACTCTGGGAGCCTGATATGTCTTCAAGAGCCTCTGCTTTGACTGTCAGACCAAAGAACATCTAGGGAGCTTTGACCACCATCAGGGACTTGCCACCACTTGACCAAAGCCAAGACACAGGCCAGCACTGAACTGCAGATGTGCAGGAGGAATTGCAATCCAAACACTTCCCTCAGTTCCCTCTTCACTGCCACCACTACTTTACTTGACTCATACTTGGCCAGTTGTACAAAGAATCAGTGGAGAGGATGAAGGTGATTTGGTCTCCTTTCTCAAGTAACAAGAAATAGAACAAGAAGTAACAGCCTGAAGCTGCAGGGGAGGTTTAGTTTTGATATTAGAAAAAAATTCTTCACAAAAGAGTGGTCAGGCATTAGCACTGGCTGCCCAAGGTAGTGGTGGAATCACTGCCCCTGGAAGAGTTCAAAAACTGTAGATGAGTCCCTCAGTGACATGGTTTAGTGATGGCCTTGTCATTGCTGGGGTAATGGCTGGGACTTTTCCAACCTGGCTGATTCACAGAATCATAGAATAGTTAAGGTTGGAGAGGACCCTAAGATCGTTTAGTTCTGAATTGCATGAACAAGTTCTCTTAGCCTCAGCTACAGCTTATAGCAACTTTCACCCCTGTTTTGTCAGCTAAGACACCATTTCCTTTTCATTCTCCTCTACCCTATGAGGCCAGATAAGAGTCAGTTTAAGGCTTAAATGCTAATTAACTGATACTGCAGCAGTTTTGTGGCTAAAAATCACATTAGTTTTGTCCAGAGGGCAGTCTGTCCCATGTCTCTGAAACTGCTGCCCTGGAATAAAATGAAATCTCTTTTTAGAAGTGCCCATTTCTTCCCAGGTGACAAGACTAACTCAGACACCTACATTTTAGACTGAATCCCATCCTTTGTGACTTACTCCAGACAAGTAAGTCTTAACTTAAGGGTGTATCGATAAGTTAAACTCATTACTGACATTTCTGAGCATATATTCAGCATACAAGTTCTCAAAACTGGCCATGATATACTCAGTATATGAAACTAAACTATTTTAGAGTGAAGCTTAGAAGAAACCTGGTAACAAATGAGTATAAAAGTAATCTCCCCCCTACCCTCCCCCCTATTCCTCGTAAAAAGAAATAACTATTTCATTTCTGTGGGTGTACAGGTTAGAAAAATTAAGAACATGAGACTGAGTTAGTACCAGTTTATGCAACTGCTGCTCCAGCTGATTAAGTCTAGGGTATTAGCTATGCCTACAGAGCTCTGAAATTAAATGTTGCAGAACTAGAGCATGGGACCAGAAAGTAACACGTATTTTTATTCCTTAGCACTTTTACCTGGAGGTTCTACTGCCAGTCTCATGTCTGTAGAAATACTAAATGTGAGAAATATAAAGAGATTGCTTTAAAAATCAGATCTTTTTCTTCAATACTAGCTTTATAGATTATCATTCACTGAAATTCATAACTTCAGAACTTTTTTCTGCAACTGGGGGATGATAAACTTTCTTTAAGAGCAAAAAAAGGGCGAGAAGTTCAAATTCTAATTGAAAGGAACAAATTAATGCAATTAAAAAAGGATCTGGAGTTGAACCTAAACCAGTTCCATATATCCACAAAAAAGTTCCCTTGAGGGAAAAGAGAAATCCAGCCTCATCAGCCATTTTGAATATGACCAGGTAGAAGAAACCCAGGCAGCTGCACTGACACAGAAGGAGTCATACTGCTGGTGTGAGATATAGGTGAATCCTTCTCTGAAGGATATTTTTGCAGCTGCAGCATGGAATATAAGCTGCTTACTAAATGTTTCCAGATCAACAGGAAAGGAAGTTTCCAAAAGGAAGGCAGGCATTTATTAAAGGGAAAATGACATTTTTAAAACCAGTTTGGGATGTCAAACTTATGAAAACTAGGAGATAATAGCATGAAAAATCACTCTCCCTCTGTACAAACATTGTGAGAAAGTTTGCTCTTTGAATACATAACCATATTCACCCTTCGCCTTGTGCATCTGTTGGGGGTGGGGAGTGCATCCGGGCTTGAGTGTGAGTCCAACCACAGACAATGCAAAAGACTTGTTCAGGAATCGCCATCATGCATGTCGGATTTCGAAGCTGTAGTGATGCGCAGCTACCCACCAGGTGGTGCCATGCAAGCACAACAAGAGCTAGCAGGCTGATTCACAGCGATACCTCCAACAAAGACCTTGCACTCCTCCAAACTCTTTAGATATCTGAGTTATTCCACAGATAAGCACTCTTAATTTGTTCTAGTAGAAATCAACACTGGAAGATAATTCTTGCAATGGTGTTGCTACCCTACTCTTTGGAGTTCTATTTTTCAAGAAACAACATAAACATGAAGGAAAGAACAAGAATCTATAATTCATACATTTTTTGACACTATCTCCATTGACTTTTCCTCCATGTGGAAAGGCATATATTCAGTCCCGAGATAAAAGTTGCAGTTGATGTTTCCGCATTGAAAAGATTGTGCTTATCAGGAATGAGTAGGAAAACTGATGTCACAACAATGAAAGAGCATTGCGGTTTAGTCAGCAGATACCAGCACTGACAGCACAGCCTGGGATGGACATATGTGCTGTCCTAGGGTGAAAGGTAAGCTCTGACACCCAGTAATACTCTTTCTTCCACTTGCCTTCACAACTATTTTACTAGCATGTCCTTTCCTGCACAGAAATCTTAACAATCAGTTTTAGACAGTATGAAATTTGGCCTTCCATCTCCTGCCTGAACTCTCTGTGGAGGACAGTTTATTCATCTATATTGAGCATTTGACTTCCTTTTGTTCCTTTTCCATTTGACTCACTTCTGCCAAGGTACCTACTGTGTCTGACTTCCCCTTCTGGATAGAACTCATCCATAGCAGGAAAACCTGCCACTTTTGGAGGCAGGAGAAAAATAATGCAGTATGTGCAGAAGGTGAGAATGTATCTTCTATATATGCAGCTTTTGGGGGGGCTCTTTGGGCTGTTTGGCGCTTTCAAGGCAAATGAGAGGAAAAAGTTGCTGAGTCCTGATAGGTTCATCCAAATAGCCCTAAAGAATAATTCAAAAAAGCCGTAAAAAAATAGTTATATAAAAAATCTTAGAGCTCAAGAAGCAAAGGCCCACAATACAGTTATCAGAGTTCAGTAGTATCCAATAAACAACTACAAAGTGAGTTGGACTTGTTTGCAAACATTACATGGAGCTGGTCCTCATGCAGGGGATTGGGATAACATAAATATAGCCATTCCGACATAGGATCTTAAAATGTCTGCCTGAGGGGTGACAGAGTTTCAAGATGTTGGAATCAAAACACCTGTACCTGCCTCAGAGCTCCTGGGACATGCTCCCAGGCTGGGACTCAGGCAGGTGGCTTGGCTCCTTGTCAGACGACATCTTTGGATGCAGGTGCCTGAGATTTGAGGACAGAAAGGCAAGTGCCCTCATGTCAGCTAGATGGAGATCTGCCCCAGGTTGAGCAGATCATGACAAGAGAGATGCTGCTGAATCACTTCTTGATTCCTGAGGCTGAGGCAATGGCACCTGCTGGAAACCCCTATTGTTCATTTCCAGGGAATTGCTGATGAGATAGGGCAGGAAGAACATGTTTAATGCCCTGCTTTGGTGCATGACTGAAATGGCAAGTTTCTGCCCCAAACAGAGGGTTGCAACTGAAAGTTCATTCCCATATTACTGGTCTTATTACAGCAATAAAGCACCTAAAACGTCTCTGAAGAAAGGGACTTTTTTGCTCTGACTCAGACCAGGTGCCATAAGTCTTTTCATCTTAATGCTGTGGTTTCATGCTGAATTTATGGTAAATTTTAACCTCACAAATACAAAACAAGTCAAAAACCAGTGTTTGCATTTCCTTTCATTGTACGTTCCTCACTAGTAAGGGCCATGAGCATTTTTTTCAGCTGTTTCACAAGCAGATTTTGAAAAATGGACTTTGTATCCATCACCAGCATGAGAAGGCAATAAAAAAGGAAGCACCGAACTGCGAATTATTCATCACTTTCCTTTTCGTTTCCTTGTGTTTTAGTAATGGTGTCCTTCACCTACGTAGTTAGCTTATGACTTGCCTGTGAATTACAGCCAGGGCCTTCATTTACTACCAAGTCAATTCAACATCCAACAGTTAAAAACTTCAAGCCATACTTATCTCTGAGCACCTTCACTGGCACAGAACCAGTTTTAAGCTGTTTCAAGCAAGGACTATAACAATGTGGCAAGCTCATAACTCAATCAATTTATTTAAGGCAGGACTTATTTCCTACTACATCTACAGAAAAAGTAGTTTCCACTGCACATACATACATGAGGCAATAGAAAGCCCAGCCTACTGGCTTTCTTTCTGTGGCATGGCTGGCTCACCTTCGCAACCCATAAATGAAATTGCACTTACACTGTCAACAAAGCTCTGTTTTCTCCCTGTGGGATCACACCAGAAACCAGGAACTGTTAATTTTTACTTTGTTGTGCCCAGCTGAAGATAAACCTGTCTCCCTGTGTGGAAGAGGAGTCAGCAAGACTGTACAGACTATTTCATTGATTCCATTACAGTTTTCATATTGAGATGGTTTTGCCAAGCAGCTCTTACTGCACAGAAGATTAAGTCCAAAACACGTCACTGCACCTGCCTGTGAATGATAAGGTAGTGATAAATAAATAAAAAGGGGAAAAGCTCCTCTTATAAGAAGTGGAAAATGTCTACATTGTTCAGATTAGGCCTTTTACCTGTGTTTAACTTGAGCTACATAGCTGCCTGGAAAGACACTTTAACATCTAAAACAAGTGATGTTCAGCTCATTTCCATGTTCATGTGAGTAATATTGTCAGCAATACTTTTAGTGCATTGAAGTATCAAGTAGAGCATTGAAGCTTCCTATTGAAATACAAATAAGCCCCATTGTTATCAACTAGCATGTCTGTTACGGTCTAACCACTGCCTGTAGAAAGAGAGGTATTTCAAAACTGCCTGCCTTTATCCCCTCCTGAGAGCAGTCAGCCCATACCACTATACAAAAAGTCATTATCTTTGTGTCTGTATGAAGCAAATGCATGATGTTCTCAACTTTCAATGCTTTTACATGTTCTAGTATATCCTACCTCATTGCAGCTGAAGACTCCTCTCTCTTCTCTACTGTGAAAGTCTGTTCTGAAAAGTTCAGCCACAGCCACAAGAGAACAGTGTGCTTCCTGAAAGAGGC
Source organism: Forpus xanthops (assembly GCA_032466535.1). Classification (NCBI taxonomy): domain Eukaryota; kingdom Metazoa; phylum Chordata; class Aves; order Psittaciformes; family Psittacidae; genus Forpus; species Forpus xanthops. The sequence goes on from JASSUY010023214.1 coordinate 24,197, forward strand.
TTGTGCAAAATCAACCTTTTTTGCTTGTAAGGAACAAAATGGTGATTGGCAGAGTGAGCCTCCTTCCAGAGATGATCACAAAGAGTGCTGAGGTTTCTGGGAAGTTCAGGCGTTTTCGAGATTCGGGTTTGGTCTGACTCAGAACAAAACTAGACCCACAGAGACTTTTTTATTTTCTTTTCCCCACAAACCAAAGATTCCAAGAAATTATGGTGCTTCCTCAGATGAAACACACCTTGGGTGTTGCCCCTGTTCCTGGAGGCTGATGCTTCTGAAGGTTTCATGTTTATCTGCAACATCAGATGCTCAAAGATTTTATTGAGTATGCCCATTGCCTGCTGCACAAATACTCTGAAGGCTCTGCTCCCAGCATGAGCTTCCTCAGGCCATGGCCATGGCCTAAAGGTTTTTCACACCGGTGGCCCCACATTGCAGGATCCTGACAGCACCAGTTGGGACCCAGCGACTTTGTTGATAATGCAAACTGCTTCCAAGAAAACACTTGAGGTAAAACAACAGCATTTCCAGTAACACTCAAGCTCTGCTGCTGAGCTCCCATTCTCCAAGGCCCTGAGTGCTGTCCTTTCCCTCTCCTCACAGTAGAGCTGCCCCTGTTCAGTCCCTCATGCTGCCCAGCTGGGTAACATGGGGTCACTCTGCCAGGGCAGAAATTACTGTGACTTCCACTGGGCATCTTTACATCTCCCATTTTCTTGGGAACTTGTCATGGGTTCAGCAGCAGCAGTCATTTTTCTTTAAGTAGTAGCTGGTGAGCACTGTGTTTTGGATTTTTGGCT